>NW_023613953.1:0-165000 GCF_013339725.1 Rhipicephalus microplus | reverse complement strand
ACTGGGCCTTGTTTACTTTTGTACAACACATCGTTATTCGTGATAACCTCCTTTGCACCCTTTTCTGTTGTTGTTTTTTTGTGCCCAGGGCACATCTGAAAATATCTAGTGCTTTAGCGAAAAATGCATCTTGACGCTGCTCCTCACCCATGTTGTCACAAAATCACAGTGATGGATATGATACTGCAAGAATTCGTTCATCACTATTAACAATTGGCTGATTCCTGCAAAGACAATCTAGTGCGCTGTGCAGGATTTCTGATTCATAGATGAGATCAAAATCAAATTCCTGCAGAGTCAGTGAACAACGAAGAATGCGTTGGTTTCCTTCCTTGTAGTGCAAGACCCAGCACAGGGCATCGTAGACACTGACAACTTGAAATTTTCGGCCTATCAGGTATGCTCATAGCTATTCTAATGCCCATTTTACTGTAAGAGTTTCCAGTTCTGTCGGAGAATAATTAAACTCTGTGCCATTGAGAGGTATACGCAAGTATGGCACTTGACAATATGGTCGCTCTTCATCTTCTTGCAGCAATAGACATCCCAAGCCGAGTTGAGATGCACCTGTTCGTACACGGACGCCAAACTGGTTTTTCGGAGAATAGCTTAGGGGCAGGTGGTTGGCACAACGTGCGCTTTAATGTCTCAAATACCACTTGCTGAACTTCTTCCCACGAAAAAGTAATGTTTTTTTAGGAGTGATCGAAGAAGAGCTGCAATAACGCTGTAATTCGGGATAATCTTCCTGAAGTACGATGTGAGCCCGATGAATGATTGTAGTTCCTGTACATTGAAGAGGCCGCAAAATCTGAACCGCAGCCAGTTTCGATGGGTCAGGAGATACACCATCTTTTGTGACAACGTGCCCAAGGCAATTGATGGCAGTACAAAAAAGAAGCACTTCTGTGGCTTGAACTTCAAGAATGCTATTTCGAACCTGGTAAATATGTTCTGAAGGTGCGAAACCTGCTCTTCGATTGTCCGGCTGAAGACTACGCAGTCATCCATATACACAAGGGCATTGTCGTATTTAATACCGTCAATGATCATATCCATGGCTTCGTGACATGTGAATGGGGCACCTTTAAGGCCAAATGGCATTCCGAGGAATTCGCAAAGACCCCACGGCGTAACTACGGCAGTCTTCTGTATGTCATCTGGATACATGGCGATCTGAAAAAATCCAGACACCAAGTCCATAACAGAAAAGTGCTTGCTTCCAGCGAGTGCCTGCAGCGCATCTTCAATTCTTGGGAAAGGGTAGACAATGTCCTCCATGACGGCGTTGAGACGTCGATAATCAACGCACATGCGCGTCGTCTCGTCTTTCTGTGCTACAAGTTCAAGAGGCGACGCCCGAGGACTCCGAGAAGGTCGCACTATATTGATATCAATGAGGTCCTTGATCATACTCTCGACGAGATCACGCTGCACTGAGGACAATATGCGAGGTAGTCGCGATATTGGCTTTGTGTTTCGAGTTGGAATGCAATATCGTTCAACTGTGCAGGAGCCTACATCTGTACTTGCCTGTGCAAAGCAAACCAAATGTTGTGCCAACAAATCGTTCACGGCCTGCAGTTCATTGGAAGATAACGTTGTTTCAATGTTAAAGCTGACGTCTCCTACTGCGGCTGAATGGTGCTGCGGATCGACGACCGTATGAGCTGATGGCACATCGAAGTCCTCAGGAAAATAAAAAAACATAAAACTTAGAGGATCTGTTGGCAGTGCTCTGCAGAAAGTTCAATATCCTCAATTCTGCTTGCTTCTTCAAACGCCAATGGTTATCTGATATGGAAGCAAGAGTGCTAGAGAAGAGCAGTTCGTGACCAAATCTTCGATGTATTCTCCGATGCAGCTTTTACCGTGGGCTCCACTATGACTGAATAGCCGTCGTACAAGAGCTTTGTCCTGGTGATAACCAATAAATGATGTTCATATTACGAAAGGAACTTATTTTCGGGATAAAGCTGGCAGTGATTGCTCCCTAACCAGGTAGACGTGGTGTAGCCCTTGGGAGACCCGTACCGCGAAGCTGTCCGAGCCCCAGTTGATGACAGCTCTTGAAGCCCGCAAAAAGTCATCGCCTAGCAGTATTCCTTCTTAAGTTAACTAGGAAGGCAGGAAGGAAGGATCGAAGGAAGCAACAAAATGGAGAAGGCAGGGAGGTTAACTAGAAATACATACGGTTAGCTACCCTATTCCGGGGGATTATGGAAGGGGACAAGAAAGATGAGAAAGAGGGAAGAAAGGAAAAAAAGAGAGACTGACAGTAATTTCACTGCAGCGTGTGAACAACAAACTCAAAGTTTGTTGTTCACACTATGTTTGTTGTTCAACAAACTCATAGAACAACAAACTCGCTGCAGTGTTTGGTCGTCCACTGTCACAACAGCACTGCCTTGACCTAAATATTGTAGCTGATGGCCGCTTGCTCCTACCAAATGTAGGGATGAAGGCCTTATGCTTAGTTCAAGTTTGTCAACTATTGGTGCCGTGATCAAGCTTTCGACAGCTCCAGAGTCCAAGAAGCCATTATTCGATTGTCTGTGATGGTGTCAGGAACAGAAAAAGTACCCGCTTCAGAGACACATGACACCTGCTTAATTACTGGCGCGTGCTCGTGGGCATCGGCATCACCAGCTGTTCGTTTCCCCGCTATTGTGAGCGCTGGAAGATTCGAATTTTCCTGCCACTTCAAAATTCTGCAGTTAGCGGTAGACGACACTGTGTGACAAAACGGCAACTTTTGGAGCAGTTGAAGCACAGTTTACGAACTCTCGGGCCATTTCCTTAGGACCTTTCTAAAACACGCGTTGCGGAATGAGTCGATTGCCATGATGGTGATGGCTTCGCTTTTGTATACCCTCTTTTTAGCACCTTTCTTTGAGCTACTTGATCATCTGAGGAACCGCTAGACTCTTTGATTTCCGCACGTTCACGATGTTGCATAGGCTCCTGAGGCGAACGCTTTGCCATAACACCGCACTCGGTGGACGGCGTTGTCGGTGGCATTTTGCGTTCTTCCGCAGCCAAAAATTGATCGCTTTCCCCCGAATTCCTGATCGGGTCAAAGCGCAGAAAAAAGCTTATGATATTGTCTCTCCGTCTAAATGTTTTATCAAAAACGTGCTTCTTTGCCTTGGGTGACAGAATAGCCATGATAACTTGGAACTTTTCTTGTTGTAGTACAGGTTAATTGAACTGCTCCTTTAGGTCCACCTTTCGGTATGCGAAGTCTGTACTTGACCCGCCTGCGCGTTGCGTTGCGCCGAATCATCGCTGCTTAGATGTTACATCGCAGTCCATGTTATAACGTCGGCGGAATGCTGCCTTCATGTTAGCCCAAGTACCGATACTTGCCACTTTCATTTGGTGACGCTTTCATGTAGTCTTTAGCTGGGAGCCTTGAAAGAATTAACGGAATGGTGACCTGATCAGGAACGCTGAAGGTTCTAAACCAATAATCAACTTGGTGAAACCAGTCGTTTAGATCTTAAACCGAGATTTGGTAAGGAGCTCGCCGCGAAACTCGAAAGTTTGTCGTGAATGTCTTCACTGTTAGACATGCCACACAGTAGTATTGCTTCGGGCTCGTCTTTGCTGACTTTTGGAGTCGCGTTTAAGAATCATCGACGCACTGCTCTCTTCTGCACTCGTGCTTGGTCTGGCGTTAAAATTTTCATGCGTTTTTAACTCTAGACGCTCGATGCGCTCTACAAGTGGAGCAAGTGTGTTACACAAGAGGTCTTGACTTGCCTTCATCTGTTACTTAAGAGGCGGTTTTGGTGCGTCGTCGTCTTTGGCGGCGTCATGGTCCTTGAGATTAATCAGTTTCAGTTAATCCAATCCGTTCCGAAGCTGACCCACCTCGGTTCTTAGGATATAAGTTTCGGACACAGCTGTTTGGTAGGCTTCCATCCGGGCGGCATCATCCAGCTGCTCGAACACGTCGACAAAACACGGGGCCGTCACCATCTTGCGATCACGGAGCCGATGCTGTCTAAACGTCAGTGGTTGAGCCAAATGAGCGCGTAGGGAGCGACGTCCCCACATAAAAGATGTAAACGTCGCCTTAGTTCACTTTGAACCGTTGGGAGCCAATTGTGACGTGCCGCTGTGGCCTTCAGATATCCTGGGTTCTGAGGTGGCCTAAGATCGACGTACACACTCGTTCAAAATCAGGTCCCCTTTTTTTTTCATTCGATGTTCATCGAGTGCCCACGAGCTCGGTGCCGATCTACTTCGTTTTCCTCGCGCAAAGTCGCCAGACACGCACCGCCGAGCATCGTCACTCGTCCATGTATATATATATATATATATATATATATATATATATATATATATATATATATATATATATATATATATATATATATATATATATATATATATATATATATATATATATATATATATATATATATATATATATATATATATATATAACCACTGAGCTATCACAGCGGCCTTTCCCTAACCCACTTTTTTGGGCTTATATGTGAATTTTAGAAGTGGGAGTGTCAGTCGGCGCCATCTGTATGACAAGCGGCGAGTGTGGAACACCATTTTATAAGCCTGTGTGGCGTCACGTAGCACGTGAACTTATTACGAGCGGGCAGCTGACCAATAGTCCCTCGTATACAACCTAATGACACCAAGTCTGCCAGTACGAGACCCTCGTTAATGAATAAGGGAAAGAGGTGTATACCTAAGGGCTCGTTTTTCCGTGTTTTTGACACAATATAATGACATCTAACAGACAATAATGCTAAGGAATGTATGGAGGAAGTTGTTAGAGCAAATGTAATGTAAAATTATTATTAGCATTACATTGTCTCTGGCTCGAATTAAGATCCAGTTCCGCGTTGCAGCGCAAGTCAGAGCACAGCGGTGCACTGTAAAATGGCCGTTAGTATATATATATATATATATATATATATATATATATATATATATATAATATATATATATATATATATATATATATATATATATATATATATATATATATATATATATATATAACATTTTGGTGTTTTGGTGCTTGAAATCTTGACAGGGGCTGGAGCATAAAAAAGCCAGACGCTTCAACATATTCACGACAAGAGATGCCGTTTAGATTGAAAGGCTTCTCAACGCTTCTTTTAAGAACACTTATGGTCATTCCACGTGAACGAAAGGTTTGTCGGTTAGCCATTTTACGTCAAACACTATAGGGAAGAAACCGAGGGGGCAGGACTGAGTAGGGCTACTTAGCATTATGAACTGAGGAACCGTTCTTAGTATGGAACGGGTGCTATTAACATGTACACAACCACAAAGACTCGGCGATCTTGCTTTTGTGGTATGACCTGCGGCCATTGGACTTGAGCGGCTGACGACGAAAGTCTAACAGAGAGAGTTTGAATGAAGCAGTTCTTGGGCAACTGCCTAAAAAGTCCCGACAGGGTCGTTGTACTCTTCTCGTCGTGATGAAAGAATCCCTATACGGAAAGCTGTCAGTCTTGGTGCGCGTTGATGGTTCTGGTGGCGTGTGTGTTTGCTTTGATTTGTGTTTTTTTACTAAACCGGCCAAGCTGCTAAACTTGTCCGCCAACCGAAAGCAATTGTTTTCAGACCGCCAGGGTAGAGGGAGGGGTGAAAGGCGTCTCGCCAATGTACAATGTCTAGGTCGATGTACACTGGGCGTTGGCACGCACCATTGCACGTCGGTAGACGTGAGCTCCCGCTACACAGAAAAAAAAACTACTCAACAAACAAGAACAAAGCTTTAGTTTTCCGTCGGAACAATCCGTAAGATTTAACCTTTTTTATCGCACGGTCTTTTGCTTTTCAAACACTCTTATTTATATGCGGCCATTTTTACCTGCATTTTACGCGATTGAATTTAGAAAACAAAATATTGCTTGTACGGAGATATTGAAATGTAGGCTTGAGAATTGCAGAATTGTGTAAGCAGTTCACTGTCTGAGTGACAAGAGTGTACTTTGATCTTCGCGGTGCATAGTATTTTTAGCAAAACATGCTTGTTCTGCTTGCAGTGCAACAGACGCAGGTGTGAAGCTGTGTTGTAGACTTGCATTTTATCACACAACATAGTCGGCATTTGTGGGTCTCGAGGGGGAGTATACTAACACGCAGAAGGCAATTTACAAGCAAGGCGTCATGTTCCACACGAGACAAGGGGAGTGCAGATAAAAGAAAGAACTAACAACGGAAATTTTGCAAGCGTTGCCGCCAACATTCACGCGAACGCGATTCTTTAAAAAACGAGAAAGAAACATACAGTTATCAAAAAAATGAGAGATGTCGAAGAGAGAGTTATTTGCGAAGGAGTCATCATAGCTACTTTGGGAGCAAAAATGTGTGTCACTGTATACAGCATATTTAAGCCATCCGGGGATTGTAAGCAACTTCAATAGGAGAAAAATAGTGTGGTTGTAAAGGGGGGTGGAGGGTGCTTCCTGTAGTTTTCATGTATGTTTGGTACAATACATATTGGCACAGCGCATGAAAAATAAAACAGTATGAAAGTGACCTTCGAACTGTTAGACAGTGTCTGTCTGAGTTCATGTGACACTTTCAATCAGCGTGCATTCAACGTGATGATGATTGATTTGTGGGGTTTAACGTCCCAAAACCACCATTTGATTATGACAGACGCCGTAGTGGAGGGCTTCGGAAATTTTGACCACCTGTGGTTCTTTAACGTGCACCCAAATCTGAGTACATGGGCCTACAACATTTTCGCCTCCATCGGAAGTGCAGCCGCCGCAGCCGGGACTCAATCCCGCGACCTGCGGGTCAGCAGCCGAGTACCTTATCCACTAAACCACCGCGGCGGGGCCATTCAACGCCAGCATCAAGGTACATATAATGAGCCTTTTGTGGGAGCATGCGCTTCCTCGATTTTTCTTCTTAGTGCCTCTTTAAGGGATCCTGAAACGTTTCTTCTTTCTATTTTGTTTGCCAATGAATACGTAGAGGCCGGTTCTCAAAGCTGTAACAGGAAAAAAGCCACACACACACACACAAAAAAAACGTTCAGCAGCACTCTCGTTCACGCAGAGACGACGTGTAGGTGTGTTGCAATGCAGAGATAGGAAGTTTTTGTATAATGCCAATCTGACAGAGAGGTGAGAAATCAACGTAGCTTTGAGTGTTTATTCCTGATAACAGTTACAGGTGGCCCCGCTGCGTTGGTCTAGTGGATAAGGTACTCGGCTGCTGACTAGCAGGTTGCGTGATCAAAACCCGGCTGCGGCGGCTGTATTTCCGATGGAGGTGGAAATGTTGTAGGCACGTGTGCTCAAATTTGGGCACAAGTTAAAGAACCCCGGGTGGTCGAAATTTTGGGAGCCCTCCACTACGGCGTCTCTCATAATCATATGCTGGTTTTGGGACGTTAAATCCCACAAATCAACAAAAGTTCCAGGTGACGCTTTGTTGAAGTGTCGGCTCTCAATGCGGAGATTGGATCCACTCGGGTTCCTCCATTGCCTAATTGGGCTCATGCCTTTATCCAAGTCATTACCCGTAATGCCGGCATGCGCTGATAGCCATTGAGTTATTAGACGTGTGATAACCCGAGCAGCAGTAAACAGATAATGTGTTGCGTGTTACGTATATGTTAAAGACTTCATGCCAAACCGTTGCGGGATCTCTGACCAACGCTTCCCAATTCCCTCGGGAAAGGTGTTTCCCATAGAAAATTCCCACGGGAAATATACGTACCATTATAGCATTGTGAGCTCGAACGCGCGAGCACGTGGCAAATATTCTCAGAACCGAGATAGTGACGTACGTGGATGCGCTGCCAAAACCGGCGGGGAAAGAAGGGGTGCTCTTCCGCTAACTGTTTTCACTGCCGCTTCGCTGGCGTTGCTTTGAAACGGCAGCTGATTACATGCCATCGGCCGCTAGCAATGATAGGCGATTAAAGTATGCAGAACATCGTGATGTGCGGCCTCGGATTCTGCACAAAAAAACCCTTGTATCACTTTCACTGCTAGCGCAGAAGGCCTTGCAAAGATGCCACTTTGATATTGCAGTGCCAACTTAGAAAAAAAAAACAATATTGTTGTTTCTGACTACGTGCAGTTTGCTCGTCTCGTGGTCAGAGAAAAGTAGCACCGCATAGTTGGTCGAAAACATTTATTAGATGCTCCCAAAATTGTAACAAAAATTTAATGCACACACTTTATCAGCTTGCTCGCCCTTGTAATGCGCATTGGCTGGGCTAATAACTGGTGATGCTTCAGGACGGTCTCCATTCTTTCTGCCAGAGACCTGTAGATAGCCTAGATGGAGGCTGCGTCAGCTTTAATATTAGGGACGGGCATTGGGGCACTCTATTGAATATATTTCCACTACTCTTGTAGAGCTTCCTACAGTTGATCAGCTGCCACCAAGTTCAGAAAATCTTAGAAAGGTAAGCCTTCATACGTGCCCACACGTGTTAAATAATGTTCATGTCCACACTCTTCGCGCACCACTCAAGGTGCATTGCCCCTCGCTCATCTGAAATACGTGCGACGTCCTTTACTGAACGCAGGGGACACAAGTCATGCTATTATAAATAGCATCCATCCGGGTGTAGGCCATTCAATACATATGAAATCATCTCGTGCTCCAGCAGCATGCAATACGCATCACTTGTTAATCTCGCGGAGATTCTCACAAGGGGACTTAGGTCGTCACGCGAAATAGCTGCCCAAACTTTTACCGATTCTTTTCACTAATTCACCTTTTTGGAAGTAGGTGCACAGAAGGTTGGGCATCTGAAAGGGCCATTTTGATGACTGTCAACTCGCGACAGCGTTTTATATGTTCTAAAAAAATGGCCCGAACACAGCTTTGAAGCAATTTTTGAAGTGTATCGGCGAAGTTCCAAGTGCCTTGTTGTGTTGACGAATCGGGGCGCCCTCACGCAGACTAAGGTTCGAGCGTAGCAGGAGAAGGCACTGATCTGTGTCACTCAAACTGCAAACAGTTGTTAGTTCCCACCAACTTTAGTAATAAGGCTTGTGGCAGTACCTTAATTGGCCCGAAAGTGTGTGGCTGAAGTTAGTTTTCTAAAAAATTTGTTCCAAACGTATGTATCAATCACTAGCAATAACCATATTTGACTATACTTTAGTTCTCTATGTCTCCTCATGAAGTATTCACTTCTTTTGAGTCATGCGCCGTACTTTAAACGAATATGTAAGAAATCATTGATTTCGCAAATTCTGCATACTGTATACAGGGAAAGCATTTTCCGTGATGATTCAAGTATAAAGAACACAGTTAGAATTCATACAAGCAATCTTGCCGAATAGCGGTGCCGCTATAAATTACCAGATGAATCTAGCATAATTTTCTCACCTTTATATTTCCAGGATGGAGGCTCAGGGAGGTCCTTCACAGGGATTCACATTTCGTCATCCATTCTTAAGCTGTGCCAGCAAGTGTTGTAGCCTACTACAAGATGTCAGGCACCTGTGAGCTTGAACTCTGCTTAAAATATTGTTACCAGCCGGACAATTACCTCACCTACTGTCCTCTTTGTGTGTCGACTCACCCGTTGCAGAGACTTCACTGCACTGCCAAATGCTAAAACAGACATGTAAGCACAACAAAACATTACCTCCCCAAAACGAGCTTATGGTGGTTGTTCCCCTCTAACACAAAAGTGAATTAAAGTGGCTCGAAATTGTCTATTTGTGTGTATATACTTGCTGACGACGAGAAAAGTAGCAGACGAGCAGACAAGGAGACTAACAGCAGCGCATATGTACACCGTTTACCCATGCGCGCTGCTGACGTTGGTTGGGCACACTGAAAATATTTTTTCGCTTTGAAATAGTTTACAGGAATAAAACTTTCTAGATCAGAAGAAAAGGCATTGGATCACATAATGAACTCATGCTCTTTAATGTTAAGGCCTTGATGGTTAATTTAAATTTGAATCTCCTCAAAAATTCACTGTTTGTCGATTTAGCAAGTATGTTTCAAAATAAATGTTTTGTAGACCATTAAAATATTTTAGGAGATATTGCGACAGCATAAAATGTTTTGTGGTGGAAATGTTGCCTCAGTTTTTACAAAAATTGCCTGAATTCGCGTGTTTTCTTGCTTCTTTGCTAGGCCTATTTAGGCCATACTACTAATATATGTTTATAGCTCTGATGTCACGTGAAAGAACAATGACAACATGATGCTTTAAAATCAAATGTGTCGCCATACCTGGTTTAACGACTTGATAGGCGAAACTTATTCCCGCCTTTTTTTCCCTGGCACATTAGAAGGGTGGTGACGTGACCGCAAATTTTTTCAACAAAAATGCTTCACTAAAATCCCTCTCACATAGTTGCTTGACTAAAATGCTTCACTAAAATCCGTCTCACCTTTCAGCCCAATTTTTTTTCAGCATAATCGCTTGTGGTCGAATTTTTGCCTAGGACTTATTATTTCGGAAGAACAATGACGGTAAGTTCATACAAGCCATGTGGCGTTACAAACGCGGTTTTGAGGCGGTCTCGAAAGTAGCCCGACCATAAGTCTAATGAGGAAAAGAATACAGCACGTTGTAAACAGTCAAGAGCATCGTCAATGCAAGGCAGTAGATAGACGCGCTTTAGCGTGACCTTATTCAATCTTCGAAAATTGACACAGAAGTAGATGAACCCGTCATTTTTGTGATGAAAACCATCGCAGAAACCCACGGGCTCTGTGAAGAGTGGATAACTTCTCGGTGGAGTATGTCGTCCATATACTATGGACGACATACTCCACCGCGGGTAAATCAAGAGCAGCAAAAGGCAACGGAAAGGCTCTTCGTGTAACAAAGTTTTGAGACGGCATGAAGAAGACCATCCCGTGACTCCCGTCAGATATGGCACTGCATGACACTTTTACGAATTCCGAAGAGTACGGTGTGATATAGGTGTCTTGCTTCACAATAAGCTTAGCGGAAGACTGATTGTCGCCAGCAGCTAAGTCGGCGACGGCGGAATATTCACCCTCAGCTTGTGCGTTGTCAATTAAGGCGTTATCGCGCGAGAGAAAGTCCCATCCTAAGATAATATCGTGGGAGCATGAAGAAACCGCGATAAGCTCTAGCGTGTGCACAATGTCCTGAATAATCATACGTGCTGTACACGCTGCTGTCGGTGTAGTAGGCTTAGCACTTGCTGGTCAAAGCGATAATCTGAACAAAAGCGTCTTGACTTGGCGAATCGAGCGACAAAACCTGACATCGATTACAGATACTGCAACACCGATATCGACATGAACTGTTGCGACAATTTCGACTAGTACATCAATCAAAGTGGTAGGCAAAGAATGAGGACTTGAGCAGACCAAATGTTGCGCAGTTCTTGCCTCGGGAAATGCGTCTTATGTTTCCCTAGTCGGTAGGTGTTGGTTGTCGGAGCATCGAGGAAGGAGATCGACGGCGACGAGAAGGCGAGCGGGTATGTTCGAATCGAGGGTGGCGATCAGCGTGGTAGCGAGTTTCCTGCACAGCGGAGGGAGAGCAAAGTGAGTTGGGGTCATATGAGAAGTAACGCATTTCCTGGTTGTCATGTAACGTATGAACACTGTGGTGGCAATTCCTGGCGACGTGTCCAGGGTACCTACAGCTGAAGCATATAGGGCGATTGTCGAGCGTGCGCGATGGGTTTACGGCGGCTGTGTTGGAGCAGGAAACAGGAGGCGAAGTAGGGGGCGGGGTGGCTCACAGGACGCTGGATAGCTGGCACTCGCCCTCGACGGGCGGGCATGGAAGTTACCGCAGCATATGTTAGTAGGGCAGCCACAATATTTTGCTACCGGCAGCCGGCAGCACCTCACCAACCTCTCCTTAGATGTCATCACATACGAAGGACGGCAGATTTGTTCTAGCTCATGGGTGAAAGGCACCAGGGCGAGTCCTTGCGACGTTTTTGTGGACAAACGCCTTGATTGCCGTTAAAAGCGACACTTGTTCAGGGCCAATGGCCAGGCTAGAGAGTGACGCCGCATTGAGTGGTGCAAGTCGCCTTGTCCGAGCTCGCTGCTTGCGTGATTTTTCGTAGCTCTGGCCCGAGCTAATAACATAAGCGATTGTGGTAGGCTTTTTCATCAGCAATATCTCAAAGTCATCGTAAGCATTCCCATTTCATGATGTGCTTTATTTTGTACGTTTCGGTCATGTCGGCGTTGACGCGTCTGCACAGATTGACAACGTCTTCAATGTAACTAGTCAACATTTCTTCCGTGTCCTGTGTACGTGCGTGAGCGCAAACGCTGTTCGGCTCTCTTAGAAGAGACCCCCTCCCCCGCGGTATGTATTTCATCCTGACTACGTCCACTGCAGGACAATGGCTTCTCCCATGATCCGCCAGTCAACTCAGCTCTGTGCTTGCTGCTGACATTTGATACCCGCAGACTTTCTAATCTCATCTGCCCACCCAACTTTCTGTCTCCCCTAACCTGCTTTTTTCTCTAGGAAATTCAGTCAGTTATCCTTAATGACCAGCGGTTATCCTACCTACGCTACGTGCCTGGCCCATGTCCATTTCTTTTCAATTTCCACTATAATATCTTAATCCGGTCTGTTTCTTGATCAATTCTGCACTCTTCTTGTTTTTTAAGGTTACACCTACCATTTTCCTTTCCATAGCTCGTTGCGTAGTCTTGTATTTAAGGTGAAGGCTGTTTGTAAGCGTCCAGGTTTTTGATCCGTAAGTTAGTACCAGCAAGTTACAGCTATTACATATCTTTTGCTTGATAGATAGTGGCAATCTATCAGTCATACTTTGAGAGTGCTTACTGAATGCGCTGCACTCCACTCTTTAAATCTCGTGGTTCGCCACCGAGGTTATTACCTTTTATTACCGAAAAATAGAAGCGTGGTTGCTACAGATTCATTTTATCATATTTTCCTTGACCTTACTTCTCATTTTAGTGCCAGAATAGCGACACTATGGACCCCAGCTAACGGGTGGGTTTCGACTCCCTCCCACGCCTAGCCATGCGTGGCATTGCCATGTCCGGGGAAAAGGGGGTCCGGGGGGTTGAGCCGACGCCGGGTGATTGGACCTTTTAGGCTGCCCGGCAGAGGCAACACACCCCTTTGGTCTCGACTTCACGTAGACGGCACCCCTGAGCTGACCCACCCAGGGGGAATCGGCAGTCGCCTTTTCCTGTCTCCCTTTTATCTCAAATCTTCGCCGTTTTCTAACTTTTTTACTTTCCTGTCGTCTTTTCTCTTCCATTTACTTCACTTTTTTCCTTAGTAGCAAGGTTTAACCTGGTGTATAATCTAACCTTGGGTAAATATATTAGCTTATAGCGGCCATGTACAGCTGGTGCCTACGTTTCCAACGGGTCTCGTAGCGTCCCTTATAAGACTCCAAGGTGGGTGGCTGGCATGGCCGCCGAATCAATACATAATTCATGGGATCCTCTAACCCTTTCGAAACTGATAGCCCCTCAATGAGATGGCGGACCGACGCAATCTTTGAATAGATGCCCAAGAAGAAAGACTACTTTCCGAAATATATTATTCAATTTCAGAGTACAGAAAAGAAAGCGAGGAATATATCACCTTTCATTGTATCAAAGTGTCTCATGAAAAAAGTGGGCATGGGCTACAAGGCCAACAAGACCACCAGTGGTGACCTGCTTTTTGAATTGAAAGATCATGTACAATACGAAAGTCTATGAAACTTGACTGCATTGACTATGCAACTTGACCATCCAATCACCATAACCCCACACCGTACAATGAACACTGCAGAGGGTGTCGTATCTGACGGAAACCTAATGACTCTATCCGCTGACGAATTGCTGGAAGGATGGAAAGATGAGAATGCCCTCCAAGTTTAGAGCATTAAAAGACGAAAGGCAAACAAGAAACTCCCACCAAACACATTATAATTACTTTTGGTTCCACAACACTTCGTACTGAAATAAGAACAGGCTACTTCAAGCTAAAGTGAGGCCTTAACTTCCGAACCTTCGGCGCTGCTTCAAAAGCCAGCGGTTTGGCCATGGCACTCAGAGCTGCCGAGGGCAGCTTACATGTGCTAAATGCGGCAGCAGCGGACATTCTGCAGACGACGACTGTCAATCCAAACTGCATTGTGCCAACTGTGATGGAGACCATCCGGCATAGTCTAAGTCCTGCGTGGCCTGGAAGAAAGAAAAAGAAATCATCATCATTAAATTCAAACTAAACATGAGCTTCTGCTGAGTGAGACAGCGTGTTTCCCTGCATTATGCAGGGATTACAACGTACGCCGAAGTGGTGCGAGGGGGGACCCACCACTACGGCTTTCGGCAATGCCTCGGACCACGCCTGGCTTGCCGAAGCAAACGCCACAAGCCCCCACAGCGGAAGCAGCCTCGGCTGCCACGCCCTCCCTGAACACGGCCCCACCGAAGGCCCCTGAAAACACTGGCATCATCCAGGGTAGAACACAAACTAAAGAGGTCGCCTTGACCTCTGGCCCGGTGGGGTTGAAGGCTCCGCCCATCGCGACAAAGCCTACGCAGAGAACAGAACTGTCTGGCGCCTCTCCTGAGGCGATGGACATCTCTGGTGTGTCGGCGCCGACTGCGCCAAAGGTGCGGCGAGGTCTCCTCGACCGCCCCGAAAAAGTCAAAACAGTAATTAGAGGGCCTCCCAAAGGCCCGGTAAGATAAGTCGCTTCTATTTTGAGACCCCAGCCACACTCATTTTGTACAGACAGCACTTCTTTATTCCAAATTTGGAGACAAAAATTATACAATGGAACGTCAGAGGACTACTTCGAAACCTGAACGATGTCTAAGAACTTCTACACAAACATTCTCCAAAAGTGCTGTGTGTACAGGAAACACACCTAAAATTCAAGAATACAAATTTTCGCGTCAATATGTTATCTTCCGAGAGGACAAAGATGATACTGTAGCGTCATCTGGTGGTGTAGCCAATATTGGTAATCGAGGAGTAGCATGTACTCATGTAGGGCTACTAATATCCCTAGAGGCAGTAGCTGTTCGAGCCGTCCTACTGAATAAGCTCGTCACCACCTGCTCTCTATACATACCGCCGCAACACCGCCTGGAAAAACGTGACTTCCAGTCTTCAATAGATGAGTTACCACAACCTTATCTGGTTCTGGACTTGAATTCGCACAGTGGTTTATGGGGTGACTGTCGATGTGAGGCACGAGGTCGTCTCATCGAACAATTTCTCTTTTCATCAGACGCTTATCTGTTGAATAGAAAAAAGGCAACATAGTATAACTTCGCCAACAAAACTCACTGCTCCATAGACCTCAGCATCGCATCTCCGCATCTCTTTCACTTGTACCGTTACTGCAATGGAAATATATAAATAATCCCTGCGGAAGTGATCCTTTTCCTGTCGTTTTGAGTACACCGACACGAATGTTCTTCACGAGCTCCCAAGTGGCAGACATACAAAGCTGACTGGGAACAGTTTTTAACAATACTCATTCAAGTTGGACAGACATATGTGTGTTAAACATAGATGAAGCTGTGCAGTACTTCACAGCTTTCCTTATTGACGCAGCAGCCAAGTGAATCCCGTGAACATCTGGACTGCCCGGCAAGCGGCCCGTCTCATGGTGGAACACTGAGTGTTGTAATGCTCGAAAGGAGCAGAACAAGGCCTGGAGGTTGCTTCGGAATTTAATGACAGCTGAAAATCTTGAGAGCTTTCAGAAAATAATATCACAAGGTAAGAGAACACATCGGCAGGCCAGAAGAGAAAGATGGCATATGATTTTATCATGAATCCATGGATATACACAAGAGGCTAAAGTCTAGAACATGGTTGGTAGGGTAGAGGAAGACAAGTACACTCACTCCCACTCGTAAACACACAGGGTGGCAGACTGGATCAGGCGAACTTCCTCGGTGCACACTACGAGCAGGTGTCTAGCTCGTCACACTATACTGAAGCCTTCCAAAGATATAAAACAAAGATAGAAAAGGAGAAACTAGAATACAAGTGCACAAAATACGAAGCCTAACACAAACACTTGAACTTAGCTTAGCTACAAACATCACTAAACTCCTGCAGTATTTCTGCCCCAGGCTACGACATGTTGAAAAACCTGCCGCTTAAAACGCGAAAAACTTTACTCTCCCTATACAATGCGATCTAGCTTTTGGGCACCATCCCTACTTCCTGGAAAGAGGCTACTGTTATCCCTATTTTAAAATTGGGCGAGGACCTTTCCTCAGTTTCGAGTTATAGGCCTACTGCACTTACAAGCTGCCTTTGTAAACTTTTTCAAAAGGTGACAAACTGCCGACTTTTGCTTTTCTTTAAAACACACAATCTGCTCGACTAATTCCAGTGTGGGTTTCGAGAGAGTAGATCCACCACCGACCATCTGGTGCGCATTAAAGCAAAGATCCAAGACGCTTTCGCTCGCAAACAATACTTCCTCTCTGTGTTTCTCGATAGCGAGAAGGCTTACGACACAACATGGCGTTTTGGCATACTAAGAGACTCGTCTCACCTGGGTGTGCGCGGTAGAATGCTTTCCATAATTGAGAGTTACTTGTTCAATCAGACATTCTGTGTCCGTGTGGGCAGCGTTCTCTCCCAAACATTTGTCCAAGAAACGGGAGTACCGCAAGGTGGTAAACTTGGTTGTACACTTTTTACTATCAAAATGAATTTCTTGCACCTCTCCATCCCCCACAATAGGATCTACTGTACATATGTTGATGACGTCCAGCTGGGTTTTAAGTCATGCAACCTGGCAATGTGTGAGCGGGAGGTTCAGTTAGGTTTAAACAAGGTCTCCAAATGGGCAGACGAAAACGGATTCCGACTGAACCCATAAAAAAGCACATGTGTATTGTTCCCCGAAAGAGAGGGATGTACTCAGAACCTTACATTGAACTGAACGGTCAATGTCTGTCTGTTAATTCCGAGCATAAATTCTTAGGCTTAATCTTGGAAAACAAGCTGACCTTCGTACCGCACATCAAGTATTTAAAAACAAAATGTGTGAAAGTGATGAATGTTCTAAAAGTGTTGTCACGTTCTACGCGCGGTAGTGGCAGGCAATGTCTAATGAATTTGTATAGAAGCCTCATTCGCACCCACTTAGACCATGGGGCCGTTGTTTATCAGTCTGTGACTCAAAGTGCTTTGAAGATGCTGGAGCCCGTGCACCATTTGGGCATCCGCTTTTCTACGGGTGCTTTTCGCACCAGCCCCGTAGAAAGCCTTTACGTTGACTCAAATGAGTGGTCACTTCATCTGCAGAGAACTTACATGTCCTTGGTATATTTCCTTAAGGTGAAAGCAGACAAGAAGCACCCCTCTCATTTATGATCAATGATCGGTCTTATCCTGCCCTGTTCCACAGCAATCCTTCGTTGAAGCAGCCCTACTTACATCGTGTAAGAGGCCTCACTGAGAAAACAGATGTGCCACTTCTGCGGCACTCTTTGATGGCTCCTGCTGCATATCTGCCGCCATCGCAGTGGCAGCTTAGAGACTGTGTCATATTTTTTGCGGAAGTCGCAAAGCATGCGCCTGTTGCACGCATCCGCACATGCTCCCATGAACTCCAACACAAATACAGTGGTCCCGAATTTTGCACCGATGTTTCAAATACGAAAACTTCTGCCTCGTACGCTGCGGTTGGCCCATCCTTTTTAGAGGTCGGTACTCTTCATCCTAGCACAAGTATCTTCACTGCAGAAGCTCATGCGATACTTGTGGCTGTCAAGCACATTAAACAAATAAAACTACAAAGTGCAGTGATATACACAGATTCCCTAAGCGTGGTAAAAGCCCTCAAAACCATGAAAAAACACAAACATTCCTTTCTTGTATCTCTTCACTCACTCCTACGCACAGTATACGCACTCAAACAGCATGTCGTAGTGTGCTGGGTGCCAGGACAACTTGAGATTAAGAGAAATGTCTTGGCGGATTAACTGGCTGCCTATGCACAAAACAACGCTGCTACCAATAAATCCATAGCTGTCCCTGCGCTTGACCTGAAGCCCTTCCTTCTACGGGAGCTCATGGCGTGTAGGGAGCTGCCATGGGATAGACAAACACAAAAAAATTGCATGTACTAAAACCAATACTTGTAAATTGGCCACCAGTATCTAGATCACGCTAAACACAAGTAACGCTCACCAGATTACAATTAGAACACACACACATTACACATGCATATTTGTCGACTGGCGGTGAGCAACCCATCTGTGAGAGATCGGAACCGCTTAACATTTTTAATATACTTGTTCAGTGCAATGAGCTAGACTCTCTAAGAAAAAACCTCTTTTTACTATTCTACCGACAGAAACTTCCGTTACATCCAGTCATGTTCATCGGTAGAGATCCTCTTTTGAAGCTTGAATCGCTGTTCATGTTTTTAAAAAGATATAGATAGCTTTCACTCCATATTCCGAGGTGATCCGTAGCACGACCTCTGTACAGAGGTCGAGGCTGCGGTGGTTCCAATAAAGACAGCACCTGCCTCGCTGCCTTGGGCTCAAAGGCATGCATTGATGAAGCATTCGTGCTAATCTAATTTCTTCAATGTAGTTTTATCACCACGAACAATGCCTTTTACTTCCGCTACACGCATTTTACGTCACTTGCATGATTTTAAATACTTGTATGTTTTAACTCACTTCAGGGCGCGGAATTTTAGGCATCTTTACAGCCGCGAAACATTAGCATAGTTCATATCTTGTACGTATTGCATTAAATCATGCACCATTGTCATTTTATCAACATTTTCTATAGCGCTGTTTGGCCAAGTATGAAACTTCCGCCGTTAAAACCCATATATCATCATCATTTTAGTGCCAGAAGGAGCCAAGCGCGATATCTCGCTGAGGACATGGACACTAGCATCGAAGCACTGCGCTACAATTAGCTGCGCAAGGTTTGCTGCCCTATAAAATTCAAGGAAGTTCAAAGAAAAATTGCAAAAGTGGAAGCTCTCACACTGCCTTGCCAACAGAAGTGAAGCCAGCTTTTCCGTGCGAAGATGTCGGAAACATGCTTTTTTCTGGTAATTCCCACTTAGAGATCAAGTGGCTTTGATATGTTAGTGTAAATATTACGTACTTCTACCTTAAACGATTGTTGTTGCCTACAAAACAACAAACAGAAACGGATATGGGTAATTGAATCTCAAAATAAGTTTGCGTCCAATCAGAGGCTTACTAAGAAAAAATTGGTAACATCAAGACGCACTTGGAGCATTTTGTGTCCGGAAAATTTTCCACATTAAACTCATTGGGCGTGCGAGGCAAACGCTTCGTTCTTAATCACTGACCAGTCATGCCTCATCATGCCCCTAGTAAGATGGCTGCTGCTACCGTCATAATTTTATAGGCACGGCTTCACTCCTGGGCAATTGTTTCCACTCCAGCAATTATTAAAACTTTCTTGATAATACAACCCTTCTCTTCAGGACATCCACTGGGCATTGGGTGAGTGTTCAGCGTAGCGGCTGACGTCTTAACGAAGAAAAGTGGAAGCGTTAGTGACGATAACATTGAAAAACAACTCTTGTGGAAAGTTAACAGCACTAAAGCTCTACCACAGAAGCGAAAGGGCACAGCAGCAAATCAGCACCACATTCATCAGCTTCCTTGAGCACGTTTTCGAGCGTCATGACAACACTTGCGCTTCGAGCGATGATGACGCTTACGAATTACTGGCGAAGTATGACAAAGGTGAAGGTGGCGACAAAAATAAGCAAGAACTTGTTCTATACGATCGGCAATCTTCTTAAATGCTAAAAGTTTTTAACTAATACTTAAACGGTAAATATTTGCAACGGCCTTGCAAGCACAAAAAAATTGGCAACATTTTAATCAATTGACGTGTCTGTGATAAGAGTCACTCCGTATTTCGCCTTCGAAAGTACATAAACCAGAGCTCCTTAACTATCAATGACTTATGACTAGTGTTGACCAGCCTACGGAGTGACGCAGACATAAAAGACATGGTGGGCATACGAACGTATCTGCATACTCGAAATCTTTCCCTAGATGCAAACGCGCTCATCTTAGGTACACTAACGTAGGCAGTGAACTTTTGCTCTTGCAGCAGTACCGCCTGGCAAATATTTTCTTACAGTATGCGAGAGTGTCTTTCACTGCAAATGGTGGTGGAAAGTCACATTGAGGGTGTCTTGAAATTACGTGTCGAAAACCGACGGACAGAAATGCTAGACGTCTTGTACTTACAAATTTCAGCACACGCTTTCCGGGGGATCTACATTACCTGGAGCCCTCTAGTACGGCATCTCACTTAACCCGGATCGCTTCAGAACGGGAAACCCTACACACAAAAAAAAAAGCCAAACAGTGTACACATGCCATTGTACCGATATGTTTGAGATGCTGGTGTGATACGAGTCTGACTCAGGCCCGAGCCTGCCCAAGCCCGAAGCACATGGGCCCGAGCCTGGCCCGGGCCCGATCAAGCAATACTTTACCCGGCCGGCCCGGCCCATGGGCTGAGCCAGGCCCGAGCTTTCAGTCTGGTCTGGGCAAGTGCTGTGCTCTACTCCAGCCTTCTCTTTAACATGCAAGTCACAGTAGTTCGTTGTACTTTGAGCAACTTTGTTTCATTGTGTTACGCCAATAAAATTTTCAAGGAAAGTGACTTGAAAGTAATCTAACCACAATTCTGTATATTTACTTTTCTAAGGCTCCAATTGGCCACTGTAATCATTTAAATTTGAAAGAAATCGCAATTGTAATCGACTATTTATTTTGTGTAACGTGTCTGCTAGAAACATTCAGCCAAATTTTCTTTCAACCAGCGCAGAGCAGACAATTGTCCGTTCTACGCTGGTTGAAGAAATTTTTTTCCTTTCTTGTTTCCTCCTTTGTTTTCTTTTTTGTCATTTAATAGACAAGAAAGGAAACAAAGAAAAACATTGCTCCTCTTCTTGTTGTTTGTCCACTTTGTGCCGGTTGTTGTAAATAGATTACAAACTGGCCCAATGTCACACCTTGTCTAGCTAAAGCCAAGCAACAATCTACTATAAACCAACTTAGACTTCAGAGTTGTCTTGCTTTGCTGTTTAAAACCCTGCGCGACTCAGTGCAACATATGACTTTTTTTTCCTCATTGCTCATTTAGGGCTTGAAGGGAAGTCATGCTTCAGCTGAAACCAGTAGCTATTATTATGAAGAGAGATAATTATTTTAATGGAGAGCTGGAGAAGTTTCACTAATTTTGCACTTGACATACTTCTTGAGATGTCGAGTGATGACTATGATATGATACAGTGATGAACACATAACATATTGATTGATTGATATGTGGGGTTTGACGTCCCAAAAGCACCATATGATTAAGAAAGACGCCATAGTGGAGGGTTCCGGAAATTTCGACTACCTGGGGTTCTTTAACGTTCACTCAAATCTGAGCACACAGGCCTACAACATTTCCGCCTCCATCGGAAATGCAGCCGCTGCAGCCGAGATTCAATCCCGCGACCTGCGGGCCAGCATTCGAGTACCTTTGCCGCTAGACCACCGCTGCGGGGCGAACACGTAACATATACATTCACATAAGTTATCAGAATAGTTACTTGCAATGCTAGCGTCTTTCACTATCTCATTCATTTTAGCGCGATCACGACATACTTCTTTTTATACCTTTGGTGTTTTTGCAGTCATGAAACATGTCTTTTCGAAGTAAAGTTTAACGAATCAGCAGCCATTTCTTCAAGCAATCTTGGGATGACCTCAGTATCTGAGCTTACTGCCTCGCATATCTAATGCTGCCAAAATTTCTCGAATGCTTCAATAACAAGTGGATTTTAGGGGGTTTTGTTAAGCTTTGAACGCTTTTTCTCTTCTCTCGTCACGAAGAGCGTGCTAAAGGCTACACAGACAAGAATGGTAATGGGGGAACAAATGATGTAACACACGTCATGAAACACCATCTCCCACTCCAATTGTGATTCCTGCTTGTGGGTGTAGCATATTGTGTGAATGTTAGCAGAGGAGCAAATAGCGCCGGCACTGGGCGGTGCCCCGAAATAACAAGCACTGGTTATCGAAACTCCGCTCTTTCTTTATGCCAGGTCTTGGTCAATGTCATGCTATCTGCTGTTAATTTGACGTCAAACAGCAAGCACCGGCAGCTTAGAAGGAAATGGGCATTTCTTTGGCATCTGAGAAAATTGTATTTTCGCGCTCCGCTTTGGAAGTGTTCTTGCAGCGCACTACTGCAAGATTTCGCTGAGATGTTCATGGCTCTGCCTGCTATCCGCAAAATATGTTTTCTCACCAAGCTCGCGAAGTCTTGTGTGGTTTTTCCTTTCTCAGATGCGTTTCGCGAGCTCTCTGTTTTCTTGATGTTGCTCATAATATAACAAAGAAGACTCCTTCTCTTTATCGTTTTTTATTCAGTTTCACTTCTCAGTGGCGCTTAAAATGAGCAGGTTAAGACTAGCAAAATGTATGTGCCTCCTTTAATAACTATTGTATTCGGAGGCAGCACTTTTAGTAAGAGCGCCACCCGGAGCCACCATGCCCGCGAGCAAGGTTGTTACCTTCGGGAAATGTTTGGACTCTTCACAGAAATGATAAGTGACAGCGCCAATAAAGAACATTTTTGCGAGCCACCACACACTTCAGGCAATGCCTCAGATGAAAACCGTGATTTCCGGCTCCTGAGACGGAAGGTCACCGAATGGTTACGCGAAGCTCTTCAGCCAGAGCACGCATTACCCTGAACTACCTTTTGAAGTGCACGGATGTATACGGCTTTTCATTGAAATAGATGCCTCGGGCGAAATGAACTGAGCGTGGTATCTCAATTTTGAGATTTTTATTGTCAAACATACTGCCGTCACGACAGAGCTGAGCACCTTCTGGAAAGCTCGGGCAGTTGTTGTTTAAAGCATCCTTTAAAGTTGAAGAGAAACTAAAAAAAAAACGACAGGAAAAAAGATAAAAAAACAAGGAAATAATAATAACTGATAGACAGTCTCAACTCACGCCTGCAAAATCATTGCCCTGTTCCTATAGGGGTGCGTGCACATAAAGCTAACACCAATAATACGAAAAGGGCTCGAGTCTTGGTAATAATATCCTGAGGCTGTTCTCTTCTTTGCGCTGCTAAGAGTCAAACTCCCGTTTTGCCCTCCAAATGACCGCACGTGTCTCCCCTTCAAGCGAAAAGTGATAACGATGCTGTATTTGATGATGAGGAAGACATTGTTTGAGCGTTGAGTCAGGTGATAATAAAGAGTTTCTGCCTTTACAGTTAGAGTTCATGCAGACAGTACATGGCATCGCGCTCTTGCATTTCGCATTGTTTGATCCTGAAAAAATAACGTGTCTCACTCGTAGTAATGAGTCTGACTGTTAACGAAAATAGAAAAAATGGCAATCTCGCTTGAGCTGCGTTATGTACACTTTGACGAAAGAAATTGGGCATCTTCGAGTAATTTCTTTTGTCACCCTTTGGAAATCAGAGTTCATGCTGCGGAAACACAAAAGATACAAACTGGTGATAAGCGGAAAATGTGACTTTGGAGGATAAGCAGAAGAAAACTATAGGCAATTAACATTAAGCGAAGATTACAACTTGTGAAGTACCACTCATGTCCAGTGTTTTTCGTTATAACTGCTTCATTAAGCATGAAACAATGGCAGCATGAATCTGCTGTACTCGCGAATCATTAGAGGTGTCTCGGTTTTCCTGCTTTCATTTCCGTTTTTAGCGTTGTGAATGACTGCGTAACCCTTGTATTACCGTTAAACTTGACTCAAACCTGGATTCGCTTTTTTCAAGCTTTTTGTCTCAAGTACATCTACGTAGAAAGACTCCCCTTTAGTGTTAACGCATCACATCATGGGAAAATGGTTCCCACTTTCTGCTTTCTACTTTGTTTTTACGCAACTATATTTCCTCTGTACCAAAAAAAAAAAGAGAAAAATACTGTACAGTGCGAAATTGAAGGAGCTAATGAGGCGAAGTTGAATAACGCATAAATTAATTCTCCTAAATGATGGCCGGTTCAGCACATTCACTAGAGAACGTTTTTTTTAAGCTAGAAAAAATTCAGTAATGTTCATATTCTGGTGATACCAATGCTGAGGAGAAAAAAATGTTAAAAAAAGAGTAATTGGCGGGGCAAGTGGAAATACTTTCTCTTTACTGAAGATGCGGTGCGTATTCACGAACATCGGAAAAATGTGCCACTCCTTTTCACAGCTTTTTTTCCGGCGTATGACTCAGGTATGTGCAACCTCCCCGTAGGCCGGCAATGCTATATTTTAAAGCCGCACTCAGTTCCTACTTTGTGCGGAATGTTTGCGCACAAAGGGTTTCGATGTCTTGCGTTCTTCAAACGCACATACTGAAGACAGAAATAACTTCGCTGATTTACCAGAGCAATACATGATGTGCTAAGAAAATGAAACGTGAAATGTTCTCAGGGTGGTCGGTGCTTTCTTGCACCACCGCGGTGATTTCGCGGAACACGAAACAGATCCTCATGGTCTACAATTAAAGTATGAGCCTTACTTTCAACTACGATGGCATATAATCTCCACACAATCACATAGCGCTCACCACTGGCGCAAAACAAGCTCTGGCTGCTACGCGGACTGATTTTGGCGTTTCATTTGCCGAACACTCTGCGTACTGTATTACGCAAGGTACTACAGCTGTAAAGCAACGAATTAGTTTCGCTAGAAGCCGCCGCAGTGTTTCAATAAATGTGGTTCTCGGATGGTGACGCGAAAGACTTGCAGCTCAATTCCGACCACGCTGGTCTCATTATAATGGAGGTGACGTTAAGAAACGCCTGGTGGCCGAAATTATCTGAAACCCATCACTACGGTGCTTCTCGTAGCTTGTGCCACTCTGGAGCATAGAACATCATAAACGAACTGTTGTGCTCGGGCACCAGAATTTGCGAGAAAGAGGGTATCTGTCGTCTATAACGACGCAATAGTGGGCATGAAAACCTACCAGGTAACCTATAGAGCACAATAACGGAAAGGTGACCTAGTTGGGTAGGCTTCATAATGAATTGTTTTGCGCCACCAGCACTTGTCGTGTCTATACTCGTTCGTGTATTTGTCCTTACACTACCCCAGTCAAATTATTTTGAATCCTATAGAGCAGAGGTGCAGCGAGAAGCTTTATACTGAGCAAACAGTCAAATAATAATAAAAAAAGAAGCCCCAAAAAGTCACGTGAATTTCACAAAGAAGCCCGAAGGAGGCAGAAATTTTAGGGGGTATGGTAGTATAAAGATCTTTCTCTGGTTTCAGCCTTCTATCTCAGAAACTGTACCGTACATTGCTGGAACATTTTGCGCGAGCAATAAAAAGCTTGTTCTTCCAGCATGTTCCGAATTCGCCCGGTACCTTTTCTTACTTGTTACTGGTAGAGTACCAAACTTCAGACTAGGGCAAAAAATAACTCTATTTTTTCTCAAAAAAACGAAAAACAGTATGACTGAAATTTGGTGCGCGTATTCGACATTATACTGTTAATAATATGAACCTTTAAAAACGGCTGCTACTTGTACCTCAAAAAAATATTGTCTTCATTTGTTGCTTGCTGTGAAAAAGAGTTTTCAATCGGTCTTTTTGTTTTCTTAATCACAGCTTAAACGCCTTTTAAAAGTTTTAGATTCGGATTATTAGGAAGAAAGTTGGGTCTAATGTGAGAAAATATTAGTGTGATCGGTCAGACAGATCTGAAGAAAAGGCACATCAGGTTTGGAAACGTTTCTAATAGATGATCGTGACAAAATCACAATTTCACCTAAAAAAATAAAAGTGTACGGACGTGCGGAACATGCTGACAACGCATAGCAATAGTCTAATTACGATAAAAATGTTTTGAGAAAAACGTTTGCCACCAAAAAGTTTGAGCATGATAGGAAATGAATATATCCAATCGATCTAGCCATATTTATAAACAATACAAAGAAAAACAATGACAGAAAAAAGTCCACGGATCTTTCAGGAAGCGCGATCTTAGGTGTCATTTCTGAAGGGTTTGGAGCACTCCTATGCGCTCGCCAAATATTGCATGGCTTTGCTCCTTGGAGTGTGTAGTATCTTTTTAAAATAAAATGAAATATCACGTTATTGTTAAGTTGATTTACTTTAATATCTTCTCAACAGATAATCCTGTTCCTGAAATTGTTTTCAAATATAATAAAAAATGCCACGCAAGTGTGGAGTTAAAGAAAAAACTTGACTAATTATACAGCGAAAACATAAGAAAATATGAACGACACCACATATTTATCCCCTAACAATGTCTGTGGTGTAGTTAGTCTCCATTCGCTTCAATGCACGTTTGCCATTGCGTGATTAACATTACTTGTAGATTTGCCCAACGTATGTTTGACTTTTATACTCAACTACTTAATGTCATCATCGAATACGCTTATAGTGAACAACAAAAGCACTAGTGGGAAACGCGGTGTTCTCTGAAATAACTCTATTTGCAGTAAAATAAAAAAAACCCCTCCCCCCCCCCCCCCAAAAAAAAAATTGCGACAAGTGGCTCTAAAATTCAACGAGCGAATCAGCGAAAAAAAAGTCCAAAATCTGCCTATTATACTCGGAACTGACTCCTCTAAGCCAAACATATTTGTCGGGGATGAAGGTAGTAGGATTATTCCCTCCTCCCTTCCCTTCCTCTGGCTTTGCCAGTTTAGCCCAAGGCTACATGCCCATTCACACCGAAGGCGGCACGAGAAAACGGCCAAGCGGGCTTTTTGAAGCAACGAGGCGGCGAGTGCGTGAACTTGTTCAGACTGCATCCCCCTTTCGGCTGTCCGCGCAACACAAGAGGTGGGCATCTCGCGCTTTTGCGCACGTGTCACTACGACGTGGCAATATTTCACCCTAACGTACACCCGCGCCAAAATCTGACCTCCGCTGCATGCCATTCTGATTGCTTGCGGCAATTAAAGGGGCGAGTTTTGGCGGGTGGCAAGAGCTGCTTGTCCTTGTTGCCTGGTATTTCTCCTGCTTTTGCCGACTGGAGAGAAAATTTTTTCCGCTCTCCGCGTTGCCGCCTTGCCGCTATGGCCGCCTCACCTTCGGTGTTAACGAGCCTTACAACGCAGGCACTGCTGCCCAAAGGATTGATCCAGGACGCGGCGACCTGAATAAATGAAAGTGGAAACAAAAATATTTCTATATTCAAATACGCGTTTAGCTAAGCATAAGAAGTATCACGCAATTTTAGTTTTCACATGTGTGTAAATTTCGCCAATATATGTTTTATCTTTATATTTATCACACAATTAACAGGCTAAAAAGATGTCATTTGAAGCTGTCTTTTTTTAGTGTGACCCGCTTATTCACCCAGTTGGTGTTCCGTCAGTGGCGATGAACATGGTTTCTCTTCCGACGTTTGCAATACTCACCGTGTGCGCCGATTTCTAGCGCTTGTGCGCATCCAATGATGTGGCCTCGATCACTTCCATGGTGGCGCGTTCTTGCTGGCGTTCTCCATGAGTCATCATTTCTGGGATCTTGCAAAGCTGGAATCGGTTAAAGCTGTCACATCTAAAGTGCTCTAAGACGGTCTTGCGTCGCAGAATACCCGTAAAGGGTTAGAACGCGCTGCATAAATCAGTGAGGGTGCACCACATAAAAACGCGGGCTCCTACCAAGAGCTAAATTTTCTTGCGACTCTTTCAAATTTACATTCTTTTTGCTATGAGTATTTCAGACCCACCCGGACGGAGGTCTCTCGTGCTGTTGCCGTCGGCCGTTGAGCGCGCCGCGCATGACAATATGGAACGCTAAGGAATATGTCCTCGACCGATTCAAAAGCTTTCTGCCAACAGGGTTACGGCCATTCGCGATAGAGCACATGCGCCGCTGTATCGTTGTATACATCACCCGCCAGGCCCACTGCGGCGGTCTAGTGGCTAAGGTACTCGGCTGCTGACCCGCTGGTCGCGGAACAAATCCCTGCTGCGGAGGCTGCATTTCCGATGGAGGCGGAAATGTTGTAGACCCATGTGCTCAGATTTGGGTGCACGTTAAAGAACACCAGGAGGTCGAAATTTTCGCAGCCCTTCACTACGGTGTCTCTCATAATCATATGGAGGTTTTGGGACGTTAAACCCCACATATCAATCAAATCATCACCCGCAATCTTGTGCTGGTGGTGAAGATTCAAATGAATCAATGACAAAGTATGGGTTGTGAAACGCTGCACATGGTCGCTCATGTGCCGTTAAATTCACGAGCTTGTTTTTTTATGCTGACAACAAGTTGGCGGACCGCTCAGGAAGAAAGAATTAAACACTGGTTTAGCTGCTATCATTTCTCCGCACATAGCATGAATACACTGCCACAAAGCCAACATTAGCCACAGACTGTAAAAATGTTATTTCCATGGTCATGTTTCCAAACGTGGTTGGTCCGTTCATCATAGGAATCAGTATAAAACGACAGTAAACCGTATCTGCACTGGAGTATAGTTGTTCATTGTGTTGTAGAGATTGCGAAATAGATAATGTGTATTGCACAATGTCAATTCGTTATTTGCAGCTTTAGCAGCTTGACGTGAATGCATGCCCGTTGACGTCTGAAGTATCAAACATTTATAATCATCATTAACAAGAAAGATCATCATTTACCTTGGCCCTTGTGGTTGAACTAGTTGGCATACACATCATGTGCTGAATCCTTCTTGCACTGGCAGCTCACTTGTGCTTCTTTTTGAAGGGACACTTAAAGCAAATACTGAAGGAACGGTCTATACCACTCACAAAAGTTTTCCTAATGTGGCGCAAATTAGAAGATCGGTCATCACATAGGCGGGAACGAGCATGCCTTTGTCTCGTAAAAACGATACATTATTTTAAGTTGATATTGAAAGTCGACAATAATGACCACTAGCGTCACCCAACAGCGATGTGTTCAATCTACTGGTAGGACCGGAAATTCTCACAGGTAGAGATATTTTGACTAAATAGAAACACGTCTGACTTCAAATTGTGTTTTACACAGTTGAGGCAGCTTAAGGGGTCGCCAGAGACTAATATTGTTTGTTTGTTTTTCCTCACGCGTTCTTCTGAGGCGTTTTTCAGAGGCCATTTTCAGGGGCGCGTGATGGCACGGACTGTTGGTGGTGTCTTCGCTTGCCTGCATACCTGCCTGCAAACGGTAAAGCTACACGAGCACGTCATCCACCGCCACTCATAAGAACAACAAAAAAATTTGTGCGTGCCTTAAACGAACAATAAGGTATTTGTTTATTACTAATCCCGGCTGCGGCGGCTGCATTTCCGATGGAGGCGGAAATGTTGTAGGCCCGTGTGCTCAGATTTGGGGGCACGTTAAAGAACCCCAGGTGGTCTAAATTTCCGGAGCCCTCCACTACGGCGTCTCTCATAATCATATGGTGGTTTTGGGACGTTAAACCCCACATATCAATCAATTTGTTTATTACTAAACAAAAGTTGATGAAGCCTGCGAAAACCTCACACGGTTTCAGTTTTCGACTTTTACCGGCAGTACAATTGTGATCGCCTCCACAGACAAGAGTTTTGAGCCTTCATCCGACCGTTCGAAGAAGACCAAACACCGATCGAAAATTATGTTTTATACTTTTGTACACACCTTCCGGAGAAACCGCTGCAAGTTGAGACACTTCAGATACATATATACGCTTTATGTTGCGACACAAAAAAAAAAAAGCAGTGAAGAATGGTAGACAGTTCCTTTAAGCCTGCGTTGATTATTGAGGCAGCGGTCCAAAAACGTCGCAGAAAAACATTCCTGCCAAGGGAATGCTTATTTTGAAAAAAAAAATGACGTTTGAGTGGTCCGCATTGCGTTAGTGCACTTCACATCACCCGCGTAAAAACAGGCCTCCTGACATAGCAGTTGACATTCAAACAATGAGACCCTTTAGTGCGCGGCTGCTGACACTATACTCAGTGACAACTTCCTGTGGCAATGAAAGGAAAGCAAGGAGGGTGGAGTTAACTGCTCTGGTTGACTACGCTTAAGTAGTCCCCGATGAACTTGTCTCAGTTTCAGTTTCGGCGTGTCAGGTGCGCATTTCCGGCAGTTCATTTTTTCGCATGTGATTCTTGGGTGATTGCGTTGAGGGACGATTACCGACTTTGCACGCGTATTGGAGTTGCCTTCCCTACGCCTAATTTGTATGCGTCATTCTGTGTCGCCTAGAAATGACGTGAATATTTTCAGTGCTGCAGTGTTTTTTTGGGGGGAGGGGGGGGCAATGCACTGATATGTAAGCTCATCTAGAGCTGAATACTGACGCGTGTAGCGTGCTGACATATAAGGCAGGTACAGTATACTGAATATATTTTGCTCGCACATCCTGTGGAGCGAAGTGAAAATCATTTTGGATCGCGTTGAGTTACGCCGACAACAAAAGGCATCGGTGGCCCACTGCCCACATGCTCCGTGCCTCAGAACATGTGTACTAGTTATGTCATGCCGCTGCAGAACCCACAAATTTTGTGCTCAATCCCAACGCCTGCCAGTTTCGGTCTTCTCTATTAAAACGGTACGGGCATGCGGTCATTTCTTCCGACCCTGCATGGTGCCGGTTATATACTGATGTAATCTCCAGTGAATAGCAGAGAGGGTAAGCCTATGGTACCGCTGCATTTTTTTTTCTTTCGAGTCATTCTTGCTGTTGATTAGGCTGTGAAACTAAGCCTTTTACGCTTTGGGGATTTTGGGTACCCTTCAAAACATCCATCTTGAGTCATGTGACAGAACGCTCGCTCACGCCAGTAAGCTGGCTAACCGAACGATACATGAAAGAGACAGAAAGTCCCAGTTGTGTCAGTCTCACTTGGAAGTGCACGTTACCAACCAGTTCCTTGGTTTGTTTCGACAGCTTTTCGTACTCTAGATTCTTGAATATCCTGTGTGGTACGCGAATAGGCGAGTAACCAGATCAAGAAGGCACTGGCGACGGGAAGGCAATTGTTTTTTCTGAAGGGAGATTGTGAAGGAAGAGGGCCAATCCGATGGCAGTAGAAAACACGGCAACTAAAAAAACATAAAAATTTAAATTATAACGCTATATCACGTATAATCACCAATAACTTTGTGGCATTATAAATTAAAAACTAGAAATTATAACTGCATATTTTAAATAATTAGTTTGCACACAAAAAAGTTTTTTTTTTTGCAGAACTACTTCCAGCTGCGCAGCGACAGTGACGAAACGGCGTGGTTCGGCTCTGTAGTCTTGACTGCATTTCCACAAAAAGTTGTCTCCGACTATAGCAGCATCAGAGGGAAAGTAGCGGCACTTACAACTGCAGCAACGGCCACTGAAGCTCGCCGCAATGAATGTCGTCGGCTAAAATCACAGCAAGACGTTGGCTCGCGTCGCTGGCGTAGAGGCATGGTACTCAGCCGCTTCGAGCGTAAGAGTTCGTTTTGCGGCACGCAGTGCAAAGTCACGTCGCTTTCTTTGCAGCAGCTCAAGCAGCGTTATTATTTCAACATAACCTGAAACACCCCACCACGGTGGTCTAGTGGATTATGTACTTGGCTGCTCACCCGCAGGTCCCGAAATGGAATCCCGATGGCGGCGGCTGTATTTTCGATGGAGGCGAAAATGCTGTAGGTTGGTGTGCTTACATTTGGGCGTGTGTTAAAGAACGCCATTTTGTCAAAATTTCCGGAGCTCTCCACTGCCGCATCTCTCATAATTGTAGGGTGATTTTGGAACGTTAAACACCACATATGAAAGAACATAACCTGAAAAATAATTCAACATGACCTGAAACGAGGCAATTAGGCGGGGAAATTGGATATTACCTGAATATCTCGCCAGGCGACATCTGCAGGTAACCTACAACATACTCCTTCCTCTCATCGCAACGTTGTTATCAACAAAACTGGCTCCATGCACATAAATGTGTTCTGTGCCGACATTTAGTGTCGTCATTTCAGCTTAGAAAGGCCAAGGTGTGTACACCCTACAATTATAGGGTAACCTACTCCTATGCGCATGCATATATACCCCATAACGCTCCAGGAATGGGGCCACGCAGAGTTGGTAGCTTGAGCTGTGAGCACAGAAAGGAATCCCGCTTCCGAGTAGCGTGTTTTCTGCACCTAAAGCTATATAAATACCGAAACTCTCCGTGCTCGTTAGTTGCATGATGCACTACTCGCCTTCACCAACCCCGAACGGCGACAGCGCTCCCCGCCGAGAAGGTCACTGTGGAACGAAAAAAAAGAGATGTGGGAAAGGCGTGTTTGTGAAACATCATGCTTAAGAGTCGGAACCTACTTTCGTGGGCCCAGATGCCGTGTGTTACATGGTTCCACCCGTGTTATTTATGTAATTGAAACTTTTTCTTCTTGTTTTAGTGCGATAGCAATTATATGGACACTCTCGGCTAGATTTTGCCACTGGCATCCACATCGGCGTCACTCATCGTAGTTGTGTGCGTATATATATTTATGAAACAGCCGAAAAATCCAGAAAAACACTCCAACGGGCAGAATCAAACTCGGAACCTCTGCGCCTTAAGTTCGAGGCGTTAACCACTTAGCCACCAAAAAGATATCCTTCAACGTGCAAATGAGAAGCTACTTATATCTATCACTCACCGCTGGTAATGGGCATCTCGGAGGGGAACTGTCGTGTTTTCAGTTGTGACAGCAAGATGACGCAATGAGCGCGCGGAGGCGCACGCCCTCATCTAGCTCCCACGCGTACTTTGCCTCACGGAGAAGAGTGGGTGACAGTGAAACACCTGAACGCACATTCGCGCACCCTTATCTCGCAGTTGGGAGCATCTTATGTCTTGGCTGTCTTTAAGCTTTCACCGGAAGGATTCTGTTGTAGTTGCCCGGCTCACAAAGGTCACTGCAATAGTTGCACAGTCTCTGTTTGCGGAAAGAGCGGCAAGACACAGGTAAATAAGAACTGAGACGATTATTCGCGTTCATATGTACCTGTGAGTACGTTTCGAGCGTTTTTGTGCGTGAGAAACACGGGGCGCGTTTTGATCTGCTTGCCATTCTGCGCGTGACCATCCAATTTGTTGATATCGCGTTCATTGCGTTGCCTTTGTGGCAAAGCTGTGACTTTTTTCTGTGTCATCTGCTCTCCAATAAAGTGTTTCCATGAGAAAAACATGTCAAATCTTGGTGGACCCCGCTATAAAACATTTCATGTTATTAATTAACGACAAGCCAATTTCCATTTTGGAAGCAGGCTTTTCGTTTTTAATGCATCATGACTCCCCTCATGCACAGGTGTAGCAGTCAGGGTTAACGGTAGCTCATCGGCGTCTTACTGAATCAGAAGTGTGACGACGTGCGAAAATAAAAAAAAAAACAATTCACTAAATCAATCGTCACAACTTATAACATTAAAATAAATAAAGAAAAGGGGGCTCATGACACTGTCGTCAGCAGTAAGATTGTCTTGGTCATTGCTACTTTTTAAACGCACTTTGAAACCAAGGGCGCGAGAATAGTGTTTGAACCATTTTGTTGGCTCACGATGCCGTTACTCGCATTTTGTCGGTCATCTGTGCTGAACACAGTTAGCGCTGAGGGTTGACAATAGTGAAATGTTTGCTTCCGATTTCTTCAGAAAAGTAGTATAAGGTGACAGTTTGCTGCCTGCAATACGTGCGCAATCGCTTACACTCAGATCACCCGAAAAAATGTATCTTGTTCGTCGAATAATAAAGTTGGGAAGTTTTCTCAAGTAAGCTCACGCAAGAGCCATGCTTAGCCACTGTCAGTATATGACGGCAGCTACATAAGATGACACAACGTTTCGCACATGGAACGCATGAGGTGGGGTCAATTACTTGTTGCTTTGACTTACAACGATGACTCATCACAATTTCAATTCTGGCTGCGGCGGCTGCATTTCCGATGAAGGCGGAAATGTTGTAGGCCCATGTGCTCAGATTTGGACGCACTTTAAAGAACCCCAGGAGGTCGAAATTTCCGCAGCCCTCTATTACGGCGTCTCTCAAAATCATATGGTGGTTTTGGGACGTTAAACTCCGCATATCAATCAATAAATGACTCATCACAATTGCAGCAGGTGGCACAAGCTTCAAAGGCATCACCTTAGTTTTGATTTCACAAACGATATGCGCCCTGCCGCAGTGCTCTAGTGGCTAAGGTACTCGGTTGCTGACCCGCTGGTCACAGGATCGAATCTCAGATGCGGCGGCTGTATTTTCGTTGGAGGCGAAAATGCTGTAGGTCCATGTGCTCAGGTTTGGGTGCACGTTAAAGAACCCCAGGTGTTCGAAATTTCCGGAGCCCTCACCTGCAGCGTCTCTCATAATCATTCATTGTGTGAAATGTTGATTGGTAGTCGGAGTGCAGCAGTATGACTCTTTATTAGGCTAAGGAGAGCCATGCTGCTGCCGACACGCCCGTTGACTGTATACCATGCCATCTGAGGCAATATAACACGTACATATGTACCCACGTTTAAGTGATTCCACTTGTTTAGATAACACTATAGTAGGCACACTGTTTGTTCTCATTGGTTGAGTTTACTGAGTCCCAAGGTTGGCGAACTAGTGCTGCGATTTTCTACTTTTCTGGTGGTCTCGGAACAAGTAGCATTTGTGTCGTTTGTATCCTGTGATATCAACTACACTTAAATCTTTCCGTTTAACATTATAGGGAAATATAGCACTTACTTTAGTGATTTGGAAATATTCATTCACTTGGGATGGTCACTCTGAGGCCAACAACGTCAAAATACCACCAATGTACTTTATTTTGCTTAATGGTTTCACTCGCTTGGCGGTGGCTGAATCAAGCGACGCGGCATGTTATATAGCTTGTCAAGCAAGCTAACTAACGTCTGCCGTAGCCGTAGTGGCCATAACCGCCATAGTGGCCGTATCCTCCGTAATGACCATGGCCATATCCGTAGTGGCCATGGCCATAGCCATGGCCGTAGCCGTGACCATGACCATAGTGATGGTAGTAGCCAGCAGAAACGATGGTAGCAAGCATCACAAGCACCAGGACGGCAATCTGTAGGAACCAAACATAATGAAAATATTAATAATTTGGTAGGCATTCTCTATTGATTTTTATTAGCTCAGAAAGTGTGAAGTTTGAGCTCGTACACGAATGGGTACTCTTCTGTCTCGAGTTCGTTTATCTCTTCGCACACAGATACAGAATATATGCCACTTAAACTTAAGGCTACTGTAATCAACGCTACCAATAAGGGCCGAACATTAGGGCCTGCTCAATATCAAAAAACACCGGCAGTGATTATGTCCACCATATTAAATCTAGTTTTACCTGCACTAATGAACACGTTATCTACATGATCGAATGTTCATATTGTCATAAACAGTATATTGGCGAAACAGGCCAGCCTGTTTTGGGCCGCCTGTCATCGCGTGGACACGGCTAAGAAATCACTGAAAGTAGAGGAATAGAATTTTAATGTAGCAGGACTAATTCTAGACTAACTCAAACTGTAGATTTTTCAGGAAACTTTCGGTCCGCAAGACACAGAAAATATGCAGAGTCGTACCTTATTCACAAGTTCAATGCTCTCCAGCCAGTAGGTTTAAAAGTTTCTAAAGGGACTCTTGAATCAATTCGGTATGGCACATACACAAAAATAAAATCTCTACGAGTCAAGCCCTCCGTCTAGAAATTTTAAACCTGCCATTGCCAACTTCGGGAAACTTTGACAATCGCGACTCTGCGACACATGTACATTCTCACCTCCCCACACCGCTTCCTTTATTTAAAGACGATTGTCTTTCTTTGGGACCTTCGCCGAAATAATGTTCGTCTGTCTGTCTGTCTGTCTGTCTGTCTGCACATTTGTCTGTTTGTCCGCCCTTAACGATACCTCAAACAGCCGACCCCATCCGCAGTGTCCACCAATATTGCTCAAGGTCCAGCGTTCATACTTGTGCAATTGTCAATTAAAAAGCAATCTGCGCATATCTGAGGTACGATAACAGCACGTCAATGTTTTGTATATGTGCCTTTATACTACAGAAGGCACACACAAGTAATTCGAAGGACCATAGCGTGAAACACGCGGCGCTGACAGTGTGACGCGGTGCTCAAAATGTCAAGTGTTACCAACTCTTTGCTAAACCGACACGGTGGTGGCACCTGCCCGCCGCTTTGCGTTCTACACCTTATCGCCTCCGAGAATAGCACGCATCTATCTCCGCAGGCGCGCAGGCCTTCCTTCGTTTTCGAAGATAACTGTCAGATGGCGCTCGTGGCTAACGTACCTCGATGCGCTCATTCAATTCCGCTGCACGCTCAAGGCACTCTAACGTGGCACCTCCAGAATACCATTCACCAATTTTCGTGCGCAGAACATCAAACAAATATTTTGTTCATTCTCTCTAGACGCAAGACTATCGTCTTTCAACGGCATTTGCTATGTACCGTGCCGATCCGGGGCCAATTTTTTAACGGAATACCTGTTCTTTTTTTACTCATAAAATTTCTCTCAGCCCTCCCTACCCCGCACTCTCGTGCCCGCGTATTCTTGTTAACCCCCCCCCCCCCTCCCTCCTTTGTTAGATTGGGGCAGAGGGCACGAAGCATAGACACTCTAACGCTAAAAAAATCAGTTCTGTTCTAGCCTTGAAGAAGACAAGTCCAGTTGTGGGAATGTTGGCTTGACACAACCCCCGTTTATGGATTTTCAATCGTATGTTTTTACGTGTAACCTGTCGGGCTGCCTCCATCTGAAAATCCCCTAGCATGTAAGCGTTCGCCTTCGTAGAATGGTCTCACACGCTGCACGTGAACTCCGTGATTTGGCCACATTCGGCATATCCTATGTTGCCTTCAGTGTTAGAAGTGCTCTTTTGATGTTATACTGTAGCAAGCTTAAGATAACTTCTGATTTTGCTCCTGTATGCTTAGCATGGGCCTTTGAAGAGAAATCCTCAAATAGAATAACGCCTGGGCTTTTGTGTCTGTAATATTTGATAAGGGAGCGACTTTATTAAAGTAGCGTGAACAAACTAGTGCTTGTTATTCATGAATCTGAATATACGCTCTATTAAGAAAAATAAGAAATCATGCAGCATACAGCTTCGACTTCCTGAGACGGTTAAAATTTCGTGTTTTTAAAGGGGCCATGACAACCGACGCTCGATCACAATGTGTTATGTGGGTTGATCGTTGTCGAAATCTTACAGTAGGGTACCTCAAGGATATTTTACAAGTAGATCATGAAGTTTACATTTTCTCAGGTGCCCTTTTTTCGTGCATATTTTGCTGACTCTCTTCGTACCTTGCAGTGCCAGCTCTGTTTTACCGTAGAACAGATTGCTCGTATTGCCTGAAAGCTGATGTCAATCAAGAGTGGTATTTTATTCAGGTATGCTTTTTGCGGTGGGGCGCCACCACGTGCTGGCTCTGAACTTTATAGTGTGCTAAAATTACAGAGTACGCACCCTAGCTTGCACTGAAATAACACAAGAAGTGTGCCAACGCTTTCTCTAAACCGCACAGCCATATCTTTTCTTCCTGGTGTTATCCCTCCTGGTAAAGCTTTCACCACGCTCTGTCGAAAAAAAATATATGGCCCCGTATCTGCTTGTTTCACTGCAAATGTCATCGAAAGACGAAAGTCTTGCGTCTGGAGAGAGCGAACAAAGCGTTAATTTGGTGTTCTGCGCGAAAAAAATGGGTGAATGGTATTCTGGAGGCGCTGCGTTAGAGTGCCGCGATGCGTGCATCGGAGGCGAACGAGAGCATCGAGGCACGTAAGATATGAGCGCTATCTGGCAGTTATCTTCGAAAATGAAGGATGGCGCGCGCCTGTCTCGGAGGCGAAAAGGCGCAGAGCGCAAAGCGATGGGTAGTTGCCACCACTGTGTCATCCTAGCACTTGCCTTTTTGTGCATAGCGTTGCATTGTCAGCGCAGCGTGATAAATGCGACAATCCTTAGAAAGACTTCTGTATGCCTTCTTTAGTATAAAAACACACCGCAGAATATTGAAGCGTTGTTATTGCGCCTCAAATATGCGCAATAATTGCTTTTTAATTTACAATCGCACACATATGAATGCTGAAACTTGAGCAGTATTGGTGGGCGCTGTGAATGGGGTGGGATTCTCGCCCCTTCGGTATCGTTTTAGCAGACAAACAAAGAAATGAACTGACAGACGGAGCAATACTTTTGTGCTGAAGTACCGTAAGAAAGACTACAGTGTTTAAAAAGAAAAGCTGTTGAATCGTGCGACAAATTTCTGCAATTCCGCTCGTACTTGACAGCTTTGAATTTTTTTGGCACTTGGCGATTGATTTGAAATAAAATGAGCTTTTATACTGAGGTCCTTCGATGAATATTTGAAAAAAAATTGTGAAGTTCTTCGTCTCCTAAATCTTCGTCTTTTAAGCGGTGCGCAATAACAATGAATAGCTACCGACTCGCCCAAGCAGTAATTTTAACAATATGACCTTCATCTTACGATATTTACACTCCACGTGGTGTGTAAATATTATAAATCACCCGTGACATTGGCCACTCATGTATGCGAATGAGTGTTAAGAGGTGTACAGTTATATACAATGTTTATTGCCATAACTGGTTTGTTGTGTTGAGTTGTGAATTTCGTTCTGCCTTAATTTTTACTACTTGGTGGTATCGAATCTACTGAAGTTGGCAAAGACGAGGTGTGTGCATGTTCTCCTGCAGTGGTTGTTGGTTGTTTTCATTTACACTAAATGTATCTTAAAGTATATCTAAACGGCGTCTACTGCTCAAGCAAGTCGTTCTTCGTGATAATTATTGTCATCGGCATCCTCGTCATGGCGTGTAGTCGGCACCTTGCAAGTTGTGTGCCGTGATGGCAGAAAGAGAATGTGTGCTCTGGGACGCGCTTATGATGAGGAGGATGATAATGACCTCAGATAAATGACGCTCACCCCAAGAACCAGGCGGCTGTATACTCAAAAGGAATAAAAGACAATCTGAAAAGTTAGTTAAGAGATAAACCTGCAAATAAATAAAATACTTGCTGAGCAAGCCGCCAAACCATCTATTGTTCCTGATATACACAACTACGAATTATAAACTCAGGATCTGAAGAAGTAAGGATTGACTAGCACGGTAATCTTTTTGTTGCCCTGATGCCGTCAAACACAGTAGAAAACACATCCCTGTGGCAGTATTCAAATCAAGTGCCGCCAAGTTAAACAGTAAAATTAAATTCTATTCCCAACTTATGCAATGGGGCTCAGAAAAAAAAACAGTTTCTATGATAAGGATAACAACGACAGAATGAAAACAAATGTTCAATTGCTTCAATTTTCTTGCAAAAATGCATAATGGGGACGCCTTGAGTCCAGCTTCAAGTAATAATTTAGTTGTGGAACTGTACAGCGCAATTTGGTGTAATTAACTTATAACTGGCGAGATAACCACCACTGTTTATTCCAGCAGTGCCATAAAGGCCCGAAACCATTAAATTTATCCAATTTTCCTATTTCCATTTCAAACCTTAACGTTGTCACGATGATCGTACCTAGTAAAATTGGGATGATGGGTCAGTGAGGCATTTAGCTGCTAAAGAGTCCACCATTTCGTTCAAATATCGTTCATCGCTTTTTCTTCATCATCATGAGCGTCATCGTCATCATCTGACGTATAGTGGGTGCCCTGCATGTGCTGTGCCGTGATGGCAGAAACAGAATGTGTGGTCTGGAACACGGGTGTTGTTTATCGGCATCAGCAGTATCGCCATCGTTATTATCAGGGACGGCTATGACACACGCCAACGCCAGACAAGTCTCGACCTTACGGGGCTTCACCGTTGAAAGGCAGCAATAATATATACAAGGAAAAGCTGCGGAGCCAAATTGATGTTTATCCATCAAGAAGCGCACGTTGTCGTCTGTGATGTAGATCAATTTAAAGCAAAAGAATAAGAGTGTCACTCATTCTAAGACTTTAACGCTTTTGAGACAGTAATCGAAATGTGACTCAATGGAACCCTTGAGTGTAGTCTATTAATTAAAGGTACAGTTGCTATGACTGCGAAAGGTGATAAAGTCGGCAATGCTCGGTTAAATTATCATTTCCGTGTCACACCAAAACGGGCGTTTGAAGCCATGCGGCATTGTATACAAAATGTCTGTTATTAGGGTGACTTGTCAAATTTGTGTAAATTGCAGGGTCATTAAGTCAGCCCCTTCCCTGCTTTCGGCCCATCACCTCAAACATATTGTGGCAGCAATCTGAACTCCCGCAAAGGCAGACCTTGCCATAAACAAAATGCCTTATGCTATAGTGTCCGAGGATTGACAGCGAGATACATATATTAAGCAAATATACCTGTAATTTGCAAGGTGCAGAGAAAGTAAATAGACCGGTAGTTTAGTGTGTTTGAGTTTTCCCTATTTTTGCGTGCAGGCACAGCTTCAGCGTTTCTAGCGGACGCACTTTGAATCCATGTCATCATGGCGAGCTTGTGCTGAAGCTTCAAGGTGGCATCGCCCCCACTGTATTTCCCATTAGTGCCGATTCTGCCTTTCCAAGTGTCTTATCTTGCCAAGAGCGTTGTTTGTAATACCTTCGAAGAGCGATTTCGTGATAAAAGCATGGCGACTTAGTGTCCCTTTAGGTAAAGCTTGTCTCAGCACCAAGCAGGTGGTTATAATTGCTGACAGATTGATGTGATCACACAAATCACTGTCATAACGTACTCATTAGTAAGCTATCACGGATTGGTGGCAGTGTTGAAGACGAGGCCTGTTGTACCTTGTCTACTCCGTCTAGTGTGTGAAGACTAACGACACTTTTCAAAGATACCACATCAGAGATAAAAACAGAGACTCGATAGAAAGCTCAGTGCCAGCATTGGGAATTCTCCATGGATGCTTATTACTTTTTGCAATGGCTGGTGAGTAAATCGTGCAGGCCCGAGTACAGCTAGCTACTCCTCATTACGTAATGGATCCTTGTGCGCAAGTAAGGGTGCTTGTTTACTGCATAGCCTTGGCCACTACCTTTAGCGCACATTACAATACTACGGTCATTTGAAGGTGCGTTCTTGCTGTTCTTAATCTCAATGCTGTTTTTTTTACCGTCAAAGCACTTCACTTTCTGCGTATGCATCATAAAACATTACTGTGGCATCCCTTCACGTATCTTCAGTTTCCCTGCAGCGATAAAATAAGCATTCTCTCTTTTCCTTCTACGATGATGATGAAACACGCATATTTCATTTAACGAGTGATACAACGCGGGGGTAATAATGATATGAAGTGTGCATATGAGCAGCATTCGGGAACGTCGGCAGTCACGTTGAGAGTGGTCTTACCGAGTGTTTAAGCAGAAATCACGTCGCGCCTGTTAGGAACTACATCTTTGGCCCCGGGCTGCACACCTGCACGGAGTGGCGAAGAATGCCTCTGGCGCACCCTGATTACCAAACCTTGTTTCTCGAGAACTTTATATACAAAATAAAAAAAACACTCTCTGCAGTGCGGATCCTCCATGTTAGAATAAATGCAAATGCTTGATACATAGAAAGAGACCAACCTGTCTGCACATCTCTAACAGAAGTAAGAGTCATTTCAAGTATGATCGACATCATTTCTGTATTGAAATAAAGAATACCCCTAAGTATCGGCCTTGTTAAAGAGTGCCTGGCGAAGATAATGCGTTGGAAACGAACAGTAAATCAATGAAAAACTTTATTTTTCCTTGTTTAAAGGGAAGAATGCAACAGGGCAGAGGTTTAGGGGAACGAAGTACTTGAAGTTGGCGTCATACATCTTTTGAGCCCACTCCAGATTGTTCACCTTAATGCTGGGCGTCAAGCTGTGCAAGGCAGCCTGTTCACTAAAAATAAAGCGTTGGATGAAAGGGAAAAGAGGGTGCTTATAGGGCAATGCCACTTATTGTGGGGTAAGTATGCAGTGGAAGAGGTGCAGAATGGACAAGAGGAAGAAAGTATCTGAAGAGATCAAAGCAGTGAGGGAAGTAAAGTGAAAAAAAAAAAAAACTGAGAGTCAGCAGCAGCCGTTACAGAAATAAACACCTGCTCGGAGATTTGTGTATCACTGGCGGAAAGGTTAAACCTTCTCGATAGATTGCGGACGTCGTAGAAAAAAATAAGCAATTCTAGGCTGTAAGCGGCGCCTCTTCTATAGCGAGTTATGGCATGGAACCTGGCATCCATGCCGTGAATCCTCGGGCAATAAGCCACCTTGTTTACGGCAAGGCCCGCGTGCGTAGGAACCCAGATTAGTGCTGTACCATTTGTTCTAGGTGAGGAACCAACAGCGGAGTAGGGGCTGACTTAGCGACCCAGCTCACTCCGACATTATATATGACCATTTTGGAGTCGCTAGTAATTATCGATGAATCGCAGATTGCACGGGCCAGGCCTATGGCCATTTTTTTAGCCCCCTTTGAAGGAAAGGCAGAAATGAGGTCAACTGTAGCGACCGGGCCGGGAGAACTGATTACCTCTGATTCCTATTCTCTTAATCAGCGGCATCAGTATTCTATGTTTGAGCAGGAAAGTTTCTTTTTGAGAGACTTGTGAATTGCCTCCTGTGTTATTCGTGGTGTACTGGTTGCATGTTTTGGGGAAGGGGTGAATATAGAGGCTCCCGTGGATGTTGTGTAAATGGTGCACTTCGGCTTGTTAAGGTATGTCGGAGTAACTTGATGAGTTTGTATAATGTGTTGGCCTGTTAGTGTGTTAAAAAGTATGTTATATGGAAATTTAAGACGTGCGTCTGAGATTAGCATGAGCGAGGACAGTGCCATTATGCACATTTTTTAATGGACGTCCCTACCTGTACCCCAAAGCGAATCTACATGTTTTGCATCACAGGGTGCGTGAAGAAAAGCTGGGCCGGAAAAGCTGTAACCACTAAAGCGCTGACATAATGAAATGTTGTAATTGTTGCCATTGCAATGAGTGAAAGAAGTGCTAAATATAGCAGTATGAAACACTCAAACCCTCGGAGGAAAAATTATAAACAAACATGCTCACATATTAAAAACAGGCAGAAACTGTGTGGTGTTTATATAGCCTACCTTTACGAAAGATACACTGGTCATTTGTGCAATTTACTGCACGTGCAAAATAACGCTTGCAGGTTTGTTTACTAGACGGCGCTAGCATTCTTATACCGTATCAACATTTGATAGGGTGGCCATGAGGCAGATTGCGCCGGCTTGCTTGCGCACCGGGTGAATTGTATACAGAAGCGTCATCCGTGTGAAGCATCTTATAGTCGAGTTCAATCCGATGTTCGGCGTGACCACCCTTAATGATCATGTGCGTTCCTGCCCTCTCTATCTTACCCCCCCCCCCCCCCTCTCGCTTCGCAACGCTGACGCAGACAGCGTCTGCTGGCCTACGCTCACTCCCCCTTTCTCTAAGCATCCCTCCCTGCGCCAGTTATACTACCATTGGGCTGTACGTCCCCTCCCCCTTTGTTACCAAGCAACGCCAATGCCAGCAGTGTCTTCTAGCGAGCTTCTTGATTCATAAACCGACTGCTCGCGCTGCACAACCGTTAACTGGCCACCCCGTATATATAGGCACTGGATCTTGACTCCAAGGTAGCGCCGCTGAGAGATTTCTCGTGTGCGTTCTTGAACAATAAGAATTTACAGCATGCGCGTTAACTAAAAGCAAAATGCGGGTTTCTATGTCCAATCGGAGTCTTGTGTCTATCATTGCCCATTAGCAGCGATTGACATGTTGCAGTCACTGGTCCATCGCTGCGTGCTTTGCGCTTCCTCATGTTTATCTTCTGCAAAGCACCACGATGAGAGTCAACGTTGACGCCAGTGTAAGCGTTGCCGCCTGCTTTTTCGTATCTACACATGGTTCCTTTTTGTGGAAGATAGGGTAATTTTGTTTTGTTGCTATGAGCCAGCAACACGACTTTGTGTCAGTCTGTTAGTGTGATGCAACAGAGCTCCATGAAACATAAAAAAATGCCAGGGGTGATTGTGGAATACAGTGGCGAGTGCGAATGGACATCAACTGAAAGTTGAGTATCATTTCATGACGGCGGCCCCCAGGTGAATATAGGTTTTAATGCAGGAGTTCTATGGGAATCTTTTTTGTCTTGAGTTCGTATATCAACTATATGACCGGGTGTCAACCAGGTCGGATACTGATATAAGAAAAGGCAGATAGGGTGTTGCAAATATAATCTTACTAATAACGAAGTCCAGGAACCAAGCGGAGTAGTGTAGCGCATATTATAGACTGCCATGTTTGCTGGAGACCTTATATAGAAGGCGCAGGGTGTGATCAACTGTTGTGTAAAGTGTGCTTAGTTTGTATGTGTCGAGCCGGTTTCTGTGAATGTGTAAACCAAGCACAAGCGTCCTATCCGATCTAGTAAGAGAAATGCGGTCATGACCTGTTCCTTAGATATGTGTTCTTCAACCTTTATAAGTGAGAAAAAATCACTCGTATACAGTGGTGCTCGCACCTTCAATCTATAATATGATTTGGAATAGGAGAGGACTTACTTAAATGGTACACATAGCTGTTAAAAAATTATAATTACACGGACGAACATCAGAAAATAGTCAAGGCACCAGTACTCCAACACGAACACCTCAGCTTTTCTGGTGTCTTGACTTATCTCTTGTGTCGGTGTTTGTATACGCTGCTGTTTAATAGAAAAGGACAGCGGTGCCTGAACTGGAAATCTGAAACAAAATATTACGTGCTTCCTTGAAGGATGCCGCTGATTAAAAAGGAGTCAATGCCAGGCCCTGGAAACTCAGCGCTAGTTTCGGTTTCAAAGAACATGCACGCTCATCGCGGTTGCCGGGCATCCTAAGAGCCGGTTGAACGGAGTGAGGTTAATGTGAATACTGGTGCTTGCGGACTTTCAAAAGTTTTTACAAATAAAAAAAAACTTCGTTATCACTGTAAAGAACCTCTCCTTTTTTAATATATTTTTTCTGATTCCTTATTTTGTGAACTTTATATCAGGTGAGGCGCGGGAAATCATTGACTTGCATTCGTAGCGCTTGCCTTCCCTCTTTCTCGCCCCTCGATCAGCAATATTAGAAGTAGAATCACGCTCAGTTATCTCACTGAGTTGGCATGTAAACTAAAGAAAAGATAAGGGCAGCTAGTTGTGGCGGCAGAGAAGGGTAGCCGCAGAGAGCTACGCCAGACAATTTGATTGATTGATTGATTGATTTGTGGGACTTAACGTCCCAAAACCACAATATGGTTATGAGAGACGCCGTAGTGGAGGGCTCCGGAAATTTCGACCATCTGGGGTTCTTTAACACGCACCCAACTCTGAGCACACGGGCCTACAACATTTCCGCCTCCATCGGAAATGCAGCCGCCGCAGCTGGGATTTGATTCCGCGACCTGCTGGTCAGAAGCCGAGTACCTGAGCCACTAGATTATGTACCAGCCGAGTACCTTAGCCGCTAGAAGATGGCTTCATGGGGCAACACTTGTTTGCGCGTGTCTGCGGTGTGCTAATCTGGGGCATTCTAGTTCCGCGAAAGTTCTTCGGCGTTTCCTAAAAGCATTGAGTGGACACAAGAATATGAAGCCATTATTTGAGCAGCTACTGATTTCGCATGAGTAAATATGACCAAATCCAGTTTCTGCAAGATTGACTGCACTGACAGAAGGGCAGTGTCACTGGAGTAATTGGTGAAGACAGCGGACAAGCTCCTGTCAGGAAAATGCATTTATTAAAGTGCCTGAATTTGATATGACTCGGCTACATAGTTTTAGTTTCTTTTACTTTCGGCGTATAGTTCAAATGATGTCAAATATTTACAGGTTGATTCCTGCTCATGAATTTCTCGTAGCAGCGGTGCCGATCTCGAGTACATGTTGTGGACTAAATTCTTCTACAATTATTACAGAGAATGTCGTGGAGACCAAAGTTTTGACAAGCGAGCTTTTTTCCGTCAAGGTAACGCTGTTGCCTTGACGAAGACAAGTGATCTTGCCGAAACACTGTTTCCAGTGACATTCTTTCTCGGAAACTTCTGATCACTTCAATCCTCTCCACGCCTCTCAACTTCAGTCTTGTTTAGTACTGAAGTTCTGTAAAAAAGAACTATGCCCGTCGTCATAAGAATTGCGATTGAGTCAAATACCACGTGTCCTTTTCGTGGTTGTTGATAATTTTTGCATTGGTTCAGATATTCTGGCTTCAACATTTGCGCACTATTTCTGTATTTCAGTTGTAAATTGAAGCTGCTTTTAGAGATATGCACATTTATAATACGTGTATGTCTTTTTTTATACAAGACGTGCAATAAAAAAGTTCATTTTATTTGTGCCGATCGAGTTTTGTCTTTCTGAGAAATCAGTCAGCGTAACTTTCGCCTCTTGAGAAAACAGGAGCAACAAAATCAAAATTAAAAAAAAAGGTAAAGAAAATTAAAAAAAAATGGCCGCGTCCCCCGAGAAGCCAGTGGCCTTGAAAAAACGCACGAGCACATTCCATTGCATGGGAAGTGGGAAAGGTCTCTCACCATTTTTGTCCTTTCTCTCTATATCTAGACTTCACCAGTGACGTCATGAAAAACATTTTCTGTGCCTGACTTCTTTCTAGTAGGATGGCCAGCAACCGCGAGTAGTAAAATTGGCCTGTCCGCTGCCGAGAGCGAATATATGAGAGGTATAGCGAGTTTCTGACCCCTGTCAATGCCGCGTGAAAAAATGCCCAACGCTAAATGCCCTGCTTCCAGTTCACAAAAAGTTTGATTGAAAATGCGACGAGGAACAAAGTAGAACGAAAAGTAAAAACAGCAGAGACCTTCTAATAGCCAGAGGTCCGTTTCTGTACATTCGGCCGCAGGCGTCTTTGAGTCGCTTTCGCACCCATTCGCACTACAGTGCGCGCTGATGTTCTCTCACTGCTCGCTATTATTTTTTCTAGGGAAGGACATGCGTCCATCCCAGAGTGAGTTCCATGGGTGACTACTGATTGCATTGTTAGCACGTTCTTATTTTGTAAATTAAGTTCCAAGCACCGGCAGTGGTTGGAATTCGAAAGTGCCGCAATAGATTATTGCAAAAGGGGTGAGACGTCGGTGAAGGAGGGGGTAGAGGGGTGCCGAAAATTGTTGTTATGCGCCATTTTTTTCTCTGCGGATGCTTTTCGCCAAGTTCTGTTAGATTGCGTCAGTAAAACTGAACAAAACCTTGCACCAGAACGTAACGGAATTTGTACTTTGCTGCAAGAGAGCACGCAGGAAATGAATGCCGCTTGAGGACAACTGCCGAGAGAAAGAAAACGAGTGAAATAATGACTTTCACGTTCTCGTGGTGAAGAGAGCAGGGCAGTGCTGTTTTCTATATCTCCTGCAAGGCTCAACTAATTCGAAAATTTTGTCGGCAATACTTGTCCTAGGTGGTGCCTTGCAAGTTTCCATGCGTTTGCTAGTTTGGTAATTGGGGTTGGTGAGCAACTTTTTGATATGGCCCGCAGCCGTACAGGCACGAGCTCTTTTACTTTGATTATACTAGTGGTTAGAACAGGGGAGTGCCTGGAATGAGCTTCGAAAAGTGAAGCCCGAACAGGGTCAATCTCCTTGAGGCGCTGTGGTCGGTAGTCTGCAATTTGTCGTCAATTTAAGAGTTGCAAGCGGCTACGCCAAAGTGGTGCAGGGGTAGAACACCGCTTTCCATTCGAAAGGCCTTGGTTGTAATTACAGCTGTAAATGTTTAGTTTTTATTTTTATTCTAGCTTATAACTGCGTTGTTTTTTTAATCATTAAACCTAGTGTCAGTTAGTACATAATTCAATAAAAACTAACTTGAAATGGAAAGTAAAATACAGAAAATTTGACACTGAGCGTTAATATTTGCAGCGACACCGCAACGCATTCAATAAAAACGTAAAGTACGGATCTGAGATGTATTTGAACATCAGAACTCTCGAAAGCCATACTTTACATCTTAGTTAATTGCCATGTGACGGCACTGTCATTATTTATGCTCAATGTCAAATTTCTTCAATTTTATTTCCCATTTTCGGTTGCACTTATTGTAGCAATATGTATGAACTGAAGTAGTTTGAAAAAACAAAGAAAAATTACAGCTATGAAAAGTGCGTGGAAAACAAAAAAACACAGCACCTACAGCTGCGATTCAAACCCGGGCCTTTCGTACTGAGCCCGCTGGAACACATTGACAGAAGCGCGCGCAGCACTTAAAACGACGACAGATGGCAGGCTACTACCTGCAGCACTTCAAGCGAATTGACCCTGTTTTGGCTTCACTTTCTGTACATTTGTTTGCATTGGTGTTGGGAGTTCCGAGCACACTCGAATTATACCTTCTCTAATTATACCGTCCAATTGTACCTTTTACAATGCACTCTTATTACACCTTCTTCCTGTCTTCCCGCATACAGTGGCTGATGCTAGAGATGATGCACTTCCGAGAAGCAACATGCTCCTTACTTGCGACGGTTCGAATTACTGATCAAAAATTTAAAAATGGCGGGAAGCAAAAGATGGAAGCTTGCGAAAAAAATCACAGCATATCCACGGAGTGAATAATGATTGGTGGGGTGCAGCGTTCGTCAGTCTGTCTGTTCATTCGTTCTTGCGTCCGTCTATCTGTGTGATACTTGGTGCTCCCGTCCGTTTGTTCATTCGTCTGTCTGTCCGTCCATCTCTTTTTGCGGCCATCCCTCTGTCTGTCCGTCCGTGCGTGTGTCAGTCTGTTCGTCCGTCCATATGTCTAGTGAAAACTCCATGCACAGCCATCTCACATCTTTTCATCATGTATTCATCATATACAAGTGCCCCCATCCAGCAGACATTGTAAGAACCGCTATTTTGGGTATGTTCCACTGGGGGTTACGTACTACGAGGGATGCACAAGCCACGCCATAAGGAGCTTCACCCCTAAAAAATTCCATGAGCAGAGGTTATGTTGAGCTGACGCTTCGACAAGCGGAATTGTCTTCTTCGAGGCTAGTTCTGTTCTGTTCTAGCCTTGAGGAAGAGAAATCCCTTGTCGAAACGTTGCCTCGATACAACCCCTGTCTACGATTTTTTTATTAACAAAAGCTTATAGGTTGGATAGCCGAGCTTGATATCCACATTTTATTAGAAGAAGATTGCAATACGCTTGTGCACGAAAATTTGGTGCCCTTGAAAATGCCTAACATAGAAGAAGTGATTCAGAAACTTGCACTCGGCTGCCTTTCATAGTGGCTGTGCTGCACAAAACCTCGCGTCGTACAGGTTGACGAATGAATCGTTTTCCTGACATTCAACTCCACGACCCCGACTCTCTGATTTGAATTTCACCTGCTGTATTCCAGTGCTCTGCTGATACATTCGAAGCGCCCTTTGTTCATGGGCTGTGTCTTGAAATAACCTTCAAGTAATGTCTTGCGTGACTGTAGATGCATGAATGTATAGATGCTGTGAGTGACCCCGTTAGAATGTGAAGTGGTTCTTGAGAGAAAGGAAGAGAAAAGTGAGCCCCGTTATTGTCTGCTTCAGTGAGCGACACCGCCACAGAGCTCACAAAGGGATGGGGGTAAGGAGGGATAAAAGGGTAGAAGTAAAGGTATAGGAAAGAGGAAGAAGAAGCAACAACAAACTGAGGGGATAGGAGAGACAGGAAAGATGGAAGAACGGTCACTGGAGTCCGAGGACGGGGTACACTTGCGAGAGATGGTGTCGGCGTCTGTAGATGGCGTAGAGCAGGACCAGTAAATCAGAGCTGCGCTGTCGTCGAAGGTCGTCGGCGACAGGAGATGACGTAGGACGAGCCCAGTCGGCCAGCGCTACGATGACGCCGAAGGTCGCGAGCGCGCGGAGCGCGCGGGCGCACAACCGGTCGGCACGAAATCCAGGGAGCGAACCCCCCCGTTAGAATGTGGCCGTGACTGTTGGGCCACCAAGTGTTATCCTCCTTTTAGTTAAGACCTTACCTACCAAATTATAATTGTTTTCCTAATAAAAGAACCCTATGAACTAAAAGCCTAAAAGTCTGCCTTTTAAAAGAGAATAACATTCATAGTCATGCCATTCCTTTGACGCGTGCGTAGTTGATCCTACTTATCGTCGTAGGAATAGCACGGTCTAGAACGTGTTGTATTGGACGCTGGTATAAGTTACCTATGCTACATGAAAGTTTAAAAAAAGCGAGTGGGTTGGCAGCAACATACGAGGATACATATGCTTTTCCTCTCCAAAGTCCACGGGTAAGACAAGTACCACGAGACAATCATACCACATCATCTTGCCATATTAATGTAATTAGGATGAAATCCTTACACGTCTAATGCGTAGAAAAAATCTAGCATCCGGCGTTGACAGCATTGACCGGTTTCAATAATACGTCACATGATGTCAACAATGATTACTGTTATTTGATGACGTCATCTGACAGCTACATCACAAGACATCATCACGCTTCATAGGGGGGCTGCTCCCTGAGGTGGTGCCGCACCACGTGAGATGCGCAAATCTTCAAGGGGGGGGGGGGATATGCAAAAAACAACAACGAAATTGACTGAGAACATCTATGCAATTCATTCAGTGTCTCGTGCAAGTATGGGCTCTCACCTGTGCTGTCATTTGCGTTGCATAATGGGAATACTAATTTTTGATCCAGGTGAAAACGCTTGAGGCCCATGTGGTTGCATTTAGGTGCATGGTAAAGAAGACCAGCTGGTCAAAATTTGTTGAGCTCTCTACTGCAGCGTTCCTTATAACCATATCATGGTATTGAGAAGTAAAACCCCCACAATTAATAATAAAGGGAGTGTGGATTTTTTTCTTCTGCGGAAGTTGAAACTCAAAATTCTAATGATGTGCCACTGCTCAAGCTTTTAGACAACCTAATTCAGTCCTTAGCATTCCTACAACTAAATACACCAAGAAGCACAATATGTTCATCAACCACATTCAGTTCATTTTAAAAGTAGGAACGAAGTATGGTTGCCAAAAGCTAGCAGAATGTTTAATAATATTATTTATATCTTCATCAGTACTGATTAAAAATTCTTTCTGTACTTGTTAACTTATCTCTTGTATACGTCAATTGTTATAAAGCACACCTTTGGTCTGTATAATTACAACAATGAATGTAAATTACTGAACGCAGTAAAGTTTCTGTATCTACAGCTGTGAGACATGAAACATGTTGACTTGATAACTAATGTATGAGTGTTTGTCCAAAGCTGTGTTGTAGATAACTTGTGCGAGTTTGTAATTGTACCGTTTTTTAGCAGCGGCGCAGGTAACCTTCGTTTCAGGTTCGCGAGTCTCCAATAAACTTCTGCTCACTCCCCGAACAAGTGCACCCGGCTACTGCATATTTCTCTCCATCCTCTTCTTCACATGCTGCTTCAGGCTCAGAACACGTGCGCCAATTTGTCCCACGTGGCTCGCAAATAGTCTTGAGGGCAATAGAATAAGTACCGAGAGAGAAAAAGAGAGAGAGAGTAAAAGATATGTAGATAGAGAGACAAAAAGAGATAGACACAGAATTCCCAGAATTTTCCAACAGTCAGACCCATTTGTTGTTCAGTTAAAAAACGTGTCTGTATTGCAGCAAGAAAATAAAGGATAAACAATTCGTTGACACAGATGCTTCAGGCTTGGCGATATCTATTGCCTATAGTCGCCATCGCATGTCGCACTCAAAATGTGCTTTGCTTCTCTGTAAACATCAAGGTGACCATCCGCACGCTGCACCGTAGCATTACTGGCATCTAAGAGTATAGTTACCCTCAAAGTGTTACTTCACATGCAAAGGTTGTCTGAATGTACATACTGTGGCGTAGCGGAATTTTTTATGAAGCACCACACAATCAGATTTTCTGAAGTTGACAACTAAAAATATCACTGCCAATCGCACTTACGAATTTCAGCATATAAATTCTTTTGTGTTTCAAGTTGTTTGATGTCTGCTCATTAGTTTTATGCTCAGGCGAAATTGCCTATGAACTAGGATTTTCGTGCAGGATCATTTCCCCGCAGAATATACGTATGCTTTCTTTCTGCAAAGTTTTCCACAATTTAGCTGTCAAAGCTCTACGGAATTTCCCCGAAGGCGGTCAATAGGGTTCCTGCGAACAGAAATGTATCGGTAATTTGTGACCCTAAAGTTGCCCAAACATCCATATTCTGCATTTTATTATTGAAAAAGAGTGAGTGGAATAGCGGACGCGCGAAAGATCGGCAAAAACGAGAATGGCAGGTCTTGATACCTTATAACGATGATGAACTGCGCCTCCTATACTTAACGTTATACTGGGTTACCGAAAGCTTTACGGTTACTTATCTTAGCGTTTGTTGACAATAATGGTAGCCGACCTGTTCTATATAGCAGGAAGCTCACTTTACACGAGTGGCCTCTGAAGCTCCCCCTCTTACTTGGGTACATATTTTAAAATTACGTAAATGCTTTTAATTAGCTATCACGTCTCTTTACATTCTCAGGAATGGTTTGGAGTATTATTAGCACAATATAGAAACGACTCCCCAGTTGGTTGCTATAGTCACAAGTGATGAAAAAATCTATAAACATCTCTTGAGCTCCAACATCGGTATATAATTTTCAATCAAAGGATAGGCGAGATAGAAATAAGATGTTCTAGATTTTCCTAAGAAACACATTGTTTTATAGAAATAATGGCTGTATCTGCTTTTTAAAACGCTAACTTTTTTTTGATCCTGAAATACTGCTCAGAATTCACCACATTTCCAACCCAATCAGTCGGCACGTCCTCAAGCTACACGCCGACCAGCTTGTTCCAAATAAAGCAATTTCTCGCCATGTGGGTTATTGTGACTGGACTCTTTGAACTAGATCACGGTTACTAATGTGAATGAAGTTTTTCATGCGTGTTAGTTTGGGAATGCTTATACAAGTGCGGATGAATTGACAGTCTATTGTGCGTGTCTTGTTCAGGTGAAATACTTAGAAATTATGTATAATTATTGCGAGAGCAATTACACAGCCACTCCCAATGAATTTCAGCCGTTGGTGTCGCTGTCATTTTCCTTATGAGGTAAAATTGATAAGATACCCCGCGCATCGTATGTTCGACTCACGGGGAAACGCGTGCAAGCGAGGTCGATGAACGCGGCTGAAGCAAGTGTCACACGAGCCGGCTCATTTTCGTTGCGTGGAGGGCGCATGCGATAGCATAACCTGCGTCTTAGACCCGCCGACGAATGCTCAAGAAGAGACAAAGTGCTCCGCCCTTCTTTAACAAACATGCATGGAGGGACGCGGGGAAGGGGGGGGGGGGGGGGCGTCGCCTGAGCAGCAACTGTGAACTTTGATTGTAAGGACGCGGTCTGATTGCTGGTGGGCGTGATGTCTCGACATGCGTCAGAAGTCAGCTTGCATACCGTTCTGTGTGATGCGCTTTTAATGCAAAGAGGTTGTGTGAAAAGAGCATCTGTTTCTTGAGGGGCGCATTCTCTTACTATTGCGCTTTATAGAAACCCCTTATATCTCATAAAAATAGTTGACTGCCAGCCTTAATTCGTATAATATTCAATCAATTTATTGCTCTCCTACTCACTGTCTGGCAATTGTGGTGAAATTGCGATAATTAAATTCCGTATTTCTTGACAAGGCACATCACTGCTAAGGGTATGTAGCGTACTTGGTCTTCGGGGTATTTTTCTCGATAATTGTCAGAATCCATGGGGTTGTTTCTTGAGAGGACCTGGTTCGTCACGCCCTGCTTACTTTCTACGAGACACTGACTAGGCTACCCACTGGTAGCAATTCAACTGCGTAAGTATTCTCATGTACACTTACAAAAAGCTGACCCAACCTTCCCCCCACCACCCCCGCATTGTTGACTGGCTCTCAGTATTGGGTCACCGGTATACTTAGTGATGTACTTGATGCAAAATGCATGTAAGGTTCAACTCCCAAACGGCACACTGAAAGTTCTGCGCTGGTTTGGAAGGGTGACATGTGACTTTCGAAGTGCGCTCAGCTGCAGTGGGGGGCGTAGGTGCATTCAGATTTCTCTAAATACACCACACCAAATTGAAATCGGCCACATTTCATGCATGCATGATTGCACTCTTTTGGTCGTAAGCTAAGCCTCAGAACTCCATCAAGACTTTGCTGTGGTTACGGTATCATTCTGTGTAGATTATGTTTCATACGGGGATGCCTCATACGGGTCATCCCCGCATGAAACATCGTACGGGGATGACCGACAAACCACCTGTGAGAACTGTGATGACGAAGAAACAATCTGACACGTTTTGTGCGACTGCCTGTAAGATAACACACGAAGACAATCTCTGTGTCATGATTTCAACAAGTTCGGCTACCAACTTCTATCAGAAGAAAGACCATTATACGTAGTCGTGCAGGCCTATACTCTGTTTCATGCATCAGATTCAACGCTGTAGTCAAATCCACGCAAGAGGTACAGCCAGGAAAATGTATAGCGGGATGCATCTCGCACTTGACTTTTGCACATTGTCAACATGGCCTCTGTGATAGGTGCCAGGTGTGCGTTGGCGGAAATAATGGCGGAGGCCACAACAGGAAAACACAGACACGTTCATCGATCCGGAAAAACCTATTGAAACAACATAAATCATAAAGTTTGTGCATTTCTTAGGCACAAAGAATCTACAATTGTTATTCAGTCTCAAAAAAAAAAAAAGAAGCCACATTATGGGTAGTAACATCATATAAGTATTTATTGGTGTGAGCGTTTCTAATGCAATCAGTATTGCTAGCTTCCGTATTGTTGCAGCTGGCCTATGAAATCGAGTACAGCGTCGCAGAAGAAGGCCTCACAAGCGCCATTAGGCTTTCTGAAACGTTATTCTGAAACGCATCAGAAACGTTATTTGGTAAAGTGGGTGTGCTTCCATTTTGAACAAATAAACAGCGCGAAAACAAGGACTGTTCTGTATTTTGTTTTTCGCGTTATTGGCCTCATTTTCGTGGTATTTTTTTGTTCCAAAAGCGTTCCTGTGGTCTACAGGCCTGTCAGTACTATACTGAGTGGAACGCTCTCGTGTGTGCGGGTGGGTGTGATATTTTTGCCACTTAATGTTAATTTGTTTCTCTCTCTCCTTGAGCCCCCTACTTCTTAACTACAGTGCAGGGTAACATACAAGGTACTACATTCTAGTTAACCTCCCCGCCAACTTTTTCTCTTTATATTTATCTGTTGTTTCATTGACTAACTTTCTTCCTAATGCATCGTGGTGATTATTTACCGACATTTACAGGATTGCACAATAGAGACAATTTTCTAGCGAGCTTCAACGAGAGCTATAGGGCGACGTTGCTACCTTTCTCGTTATTCAGACATTTTTTTTTTTTCGGGGGGGGGGGGGGGGAGGCGGCTAACAAACAAGTGCTCGTAGTTAAAATGGTCGTTTTGCGATTGCGGAACTGGAATTCACTAATACGGTTTAACTTAACGTTTCTACGTTATTCCTTATATGAAAAACACACTTCTTTTGCACAACATGTAAAAATAACTAATTAGGAAGTTCACTTAGCATCTCCTATACTGCAGCCTTGTACATTAGAGTCTGAACTTTTTAAGTCTGAAAAGTTCAGTGCTTCGAATAAATGTAAGTGGAAGCTGCGTCGTCTGTGCTGATGAAATAGGGCTGGGATCACCGATGGAACACCTAAACACACTGCGCATACTATAGTTGGAAGGGACAATACTCTTTCCGCTGGGGCAAGAAAAAATTATTTTTACCCGCTTTTTGAAGACTGCTTGGGTAAAGTTGGACCGACTTTGATGCTTAGGATGTATCAAGAATTACTGAACTATTTTACAGCTTTCGTTGACCTTAGTCACTCTAAGAAATGTATTTTTGTTTGTTTGGAGGGCTGTGTAACCCTAGCTTTTGCAGAGTCAGCTTGTCTGCGCTTGTATAGCTGGCGATATGAGCATATTGGTCAGTGGTGTTGGTCAAGTACACGCCCGAATGCATACCTAGCAGTTGACCATCAGTTTATGTAGAATTTTTTTCCTTGTTTCTTTGTTGCGTTCCTTTTTTTCCCTTCAGGCTTGTCCTATTTTTGCTTACTTTAATTTTGTTGCTGTGGCCTGTCATATTGTCACTTTTTCCTCTTCAATTTTTCGTTTCCACGGCTCCTACTAATGCCCTTTTGTAGATTACGCTGGCGTTGTGTGCTCCGAAAGGGCCGTTGCAAGCCTCTTTTTCTTTTTTCAACCTTGTTTTTGTACATCTGTAGAAACGCTTTCATACGAAGTGTAAATTAAACTTCGAGGTGTTCTATAAACTGAAATACGAATTTCATGTGATGTATGCTTAGGCCCGCACATATTTCGCACATAGAAATGACTTAGAAGAGGATGGTGGAAGTGCTTGTTATTGTTATTTCCTTTCGGAATGGGTGCTGAAGCAGCATAACATGCCACATTTTTTCAGCGTGACAAATAAGCTATTAACGTTAGTTAGAATGATTTCAAGTGATGTCTCGATTCAACAACGATGCGAAACGGCTCGCCGATTTCGCTGAGGACCATGCACAGACCATGCACCGACACTTCGCTGAGAACTATGCACCAGACGGTCAACACAAAACGCACGAAAGAATATGATCGTATACTTACAACAGCCTTCATTTTCAGTGCCTTCGGCCTTTTCCCAGCGTCTCAAAAATTAATATGTTGCGGGACAATGATGGCTTTGAGGACAGCTAAGAATCGCATGCACTTTTATAGCGGCGAAAAATCTTGCTCAAGAAAATGTGGGCCAATGACAACAAAGCAAGTGGAGATAGGCGGCAAATTGTCGCGTAGCCACCCACCACTTTTTCGGCACGTGGTCCTGAGAGTGACACCTCCACTCTCCCCTGCATGTCCCCGCTAGCTCGATCACGCCGTGTGAGCACACAGAATGCTTTATTGTTTCGAACCGACAAATCGGGACAGCTCTAGTTTAATTGACGCGAGACAGGGAGACAGACACACCCGGTGCCCTGTTGAAATCGAGTTGGAATTCGAGTTGCTTTGACGGGTATATGGGTCACTAAATTACCTGTTGTGGCTATCAAGCTCCAGTATTCAGGTGCCGCGTCAATAGCCCATGCCCGTTTTTTTAAGGTAAAATAACAAAGAGATGAAGCGTAGATGTGGCACAAGGTCGGTTAGGCATAATTTTAATTACAAGGTGCATTCTATATCCGAACTAATATGAAAAAAAAGACAACGTTTTCGCGACGATTATCCTCTGTGACAGAGTAACAGGGTGCTTGGCAGCTAACCCGAAGTTCGCGGGCTCCATTCCGGCCGTGGCGGTTCTATTTCGACGGAGGCGAAATGGTAGAGGTCCGTGTACTACATGCGATGTCAGAGCACGTTAAGGAACACCAGATGGTCACAATTTCCGGAGGCCTCCACAACGATATTTCTGATCACAATTCTATCTTGGCTTCGGGACGTAAAACCGGAGACGACAACAACAACAACAACAACAACAACAACAACAACAACAACAACAACAACAACAACAACAACAACAACAACAACAACAACAACAACAACAACAACAACAACAACAACAACAACGATGACGACGACGACAACGACAACAACAACAACAACAACAACAAGAACAAGAACAACAACAACAACAACCACAAGATCAACAACAAGAACAAGAACAACAACTTTACGTTAGTAATATTGTTTTACGTTAATAATATTTTTTACGTTGTTATTATCAGTTTACATTATTACTATATAATTTTACATTATTGGTACTATTTTACTATAATATTATATTTTACAATATTATTATTATTTGATGATAAAACGAAACTAAGATGCACCGATTCGAAAAAAAAGTATATCCTGCAGCAAGAAACGAACAATCCTGGTATGCTGATTTCGCCGTATTTCTTTTCAAGAAGAAAAAAAACGCGGTATATGACGTGAATTAGTCAGTGCTATTTCTTTAAGGTTATTCTCGTTCCTTGTCTAGCTTTTTACTTTGCACGGTCATCAGCTGCACTCTGGGCCTGTAACTAGGCTTTGCCTTCTTACGATCATCCGCAAATAATTAAGATCGCTAGAGACCTAGATCATTGGTTCTCGCGTCCTTAATATGAATTAATGATCTCTGATCTGTACCAATAGCTAGAAAACTTTCTTCCGAATTTAGGAAGTGGGCAAGGAAAGGCGAAAGCTTCTGAGTAAAGTTTTGTCATAGGAATTCAGAACATTAATATCAGTTGCACAAGTAATTCCTCGCGGCGATGTCGCCTTACATTTTCGAGTTCTTTTTGTTGGGGAGAAGTTTCGCAAGTTGGTTTCAAGGGACTGCCTACTTTGTACAGTAGCTTAAGTTAGCAGGTAATCAAGAAAGTTTTCTCTGAACAGACGAAATTAATATTACTGTTGCTCAGTCATTGCAAACATTATTTATGCTCAGTGCGCTTCATTGCTTGAGAGTGATAGTCAATTAAAGTACAGAGCTGCAATTATCAAACGCCAGTCGCTACAGCGTTGCCTTATTTAGCCGACCCATTCAGACATGCGGAATATATGACGCTTGCCAGTGGTTCGAACAAAAGCTAGAGCACCGAGGGTCAAGTCCAAACCTTTGTTACGCTTTTTTTTTTATGTTTAGCGAAAATGGGGGTATAGGGCGTGTGTGCCTCTGCTTCGGAAGTTTTCCTGCAGTACAGCGCACAGGAACGTAACACGTTAGAAGGATTTATGAAAGGCGTGGTAGAAACGTGCGAGTCAGTGCACATGCTGCGCAACCTTCAGAAGCCTTAAGGTCTTTTTGGTTATAGGCCCTGATGCAATGCGTTTTCCTTTAATTCTTATCGTTATAATTACCCAGCTTCTATGTAGTGGTAGCGCTCCATGAGGAATAAAACTTTTAATTTGTTGGGTCAGCATCAACAAAAAACAACAACATGAACATCCAGTGCATTATAAGGAATTAGTGCATACGCGAAACTTTTACGCGCCAGCAGTGCAAAATGAAGCATTATGAAAAGAAAATGCACTGCGAATTTCAATGGCGAAAGAGTTCTTTGGCCACCATGACAAACATTGCAGAGGACGTGCAAGTAGCCCAGCAGTGCTTGCGTACTCCAGGAACTGATTCACAAATAAACTTTTGTTTAGTCGCAGGCAAAGAAAAAATAAATGACGAGATTGAACAACTTCAAGTGCTTGCTTACCTAAATGCTTTCTTCACTCTACGTTTTTACAAATATCTGCAGAACTCTACATTGGGAAGAACCATGTGAACAGGACAATGGGATCTCCCGTCAGCCACTCTTCGAGAAAGATACAGAGGTACAGAAAGAAAAAAGGAGGCAGCGAGGTTAACCAAAAGGTAGTATCTGGTATGCTGTTCTGCGCTGGGGTTGTAGAATAGGGGATCGAAAGAGAGAGAGAGAGATAAAAATAAATAACAAGGGGGAAAATTGGCAGATCTCACGTACAATGGGAATCGATGATATGAGAAGCCCAAATGGTGAAGCTTGATATGTCTGTTTAAAATCAGCACAACGTTGCGAGGCGGACGTAAATTATACCGTACATGGCTTCAATGTATAGATTACCATGTTTACACGTGTCATTTACGTTTGTCGTCTATTCACGTCAAATGATACCAAATTTGGCATATGTGGAGCTAGCGAAAACGCCGCGAGCACGCTAGAAGCGTAGCATGTAGTCTTGTTTTACATGGCATGCATTTCATGATTATTATGTTTGAACGTATTATTTACCTTCGCCTTCTTTCACGTCACGTCATACCAGCTTTAGCATATGTAAAGCTAGTAAAACAGCCGCGAGTGCGCTATGAGCGTAACTTGTCATGTTTTGCATGAGGCGCATAATTGTCTTGTTTAGACGTGTCATTTACCTTCGTCGTGTTTCACGTCACGTTATACTAACTTTAGTATATGTAGAGCTAGTGAAACAGCCACGAGTGCGCTATGAGCGTAACATGTAGTCATGTTTTGCATGACACGCAAGGTTATCGTGCTTAGTCGTGTTATTTACCTTCGTCATCCTTTGACGTCACATCATACAAAATTTGGTACATTGTCTCGGGGTGGCCCCGCCGCCGTGGTCTAGTGGCTAGGGTACTCGGCTGCTGACCCGCAGGTCGCGGGATCAAATCCCGGCTGCAGCAGCTGTATTTCCGATGGAGGCGAAAATGTTGTAGGCCCGTGTGCTCAAATTTGGGCTCACGTTAAAGAACCCCAGGTGGTCTAAATTTCCGGAGCCTTCCACTACGGCGTCCCTCATAATCATATGGTGGTTTTGGGACGTTAAACCATACATATCAATCAATCAATATTGTCCCGGTGTCGTGACGTGACCGATGACAGGAAAGTTTATGTTGGGATTTAACTGTTCATTTAGGCGAACCTGTGCCCGGTAAATGGAAAGTCAGATCACAGTAGCAGTCTTGCACAGATAGAAGTGAACGGAGCGTCGGCCGTCGATCAACTGACAAGCGGCGAAGCGCGTCGGCATTTATACACTTGTCATCGAATGTTCTAGCATTAATGCCAGCGGTGACGTAGGTTCCAGAATAATCTGTATAGTTCACGGAGTGCACGTGATCTTATTGAAATGATTTACTATAGTCCTGAAGCTTCTCGAAGACTGCAGGCGCAGTTTGCGCAGAGAATCACGTAGTGTATTGGAGCGATAACAAAACTTGCGAACAGGAGCGTGGCAATATGTGGAGCTAGTGAAACGGCCGCAAGCACGCCACACGCATAGCATGCATGCATGTTTTACATGACACGCAATTCATAATTATCATGTTTGGACGTGTCATTTACCTTTGTCCTCTATTCCCGTCACGCGATACCAAATTGTGTATATGTGGAGCTAGCGAAACGGCCACGAGCTGGCTATGAGTTTAACATCTCGTAATGTTTTAGTCATTATTATCATGTTTGGACGTTTAATTTGCCTTCGCCCTCTATTCCCGTCACGTGATACCGAATTTGGTATATGTGGAGCAAGCGGAACGACCACGAGCACGCTATCAGCGTAGCATCTAGTCATGTTTTGCATGACACGCATGTCATGATTATCATGTTTGGACGTGTTATCTACCTCAATCGTCCATTCACGTCACGTAATATCGACTTTGGTATAGCCCAGCCATGGTGGTATAGTGGCTAAGGTACTCAGCCACATACCTGAAGGTCACGGGATCGAATCGCGGCTGCACTGGCTGCATTTTCGATGGAGGTGAAAATGTAGTAAGCCCATGTTCTCAGATTTGGGTGCAAGTTGTAGAACTCCTGGTAGTTCAAATTTCCGGAACTTCCACTACGGCGAGCTCTAATAATCATATAGTGGTTTTGAGGCAGTTTTACAATATGTCATGTGAACAAAACTACCGCAAGAGCAGAAGGAAGAAAGGAAAACAGGAGGAAAAGAACGACGGGGAGGTTAACCAGCCTATAGGCAGCCGGTTTGATACCCTGAGCATGGAAGGGGCATGGGAGAGATGCAAGACCATGAAATGTAATTATGACATTTATGACATGCATGTCATGATTTCCATATTATTACTAGTCACTTACGCTGGTCATACAGTCATGCTATGCCATACCAACTTGAGTATCGATACCATCATGGAAATGGCCAGGAGAGCTAATCAGTCGTAGGTCTCTAGATAGATACGCCCAAAGTCGCCGAAGTTCACGAAAAAATGCTTCGCATTTATTAACCACACATAGACGTCAGCGTTCCACTCACAGTCACATCTGACCAGTTTTTTTATGTAATAAAATTCCCTGAAACAACGTTCCAAGAACTAGTTTCTTTAGGGGGAAGCGAAAAAAAATGCAACCATTTCATTCAAGATTAGTGGAAGTGTAACCGTAACTCGTTACGTTTTCGAGTGTTCCGCAGAGAAAACAGTGTTTTTTCTGTAAAGTTTTTACGACAATAAACAAGCGCAGACACGCGGTAACCCCGTTCCAGAAACCTTGCGCAGCTTATGATTCAGTATAAGGCGGATGGGCGGCCTCTTAAATTAAAGGGACAAAAAGGTAACTCTCGCCGGTCACTTGACTATGATGCATCCTGTTTTTCACTTGCAAAGCGCAGGGAAGCGAGAACGATGATAATCACCACGTGCACGCGGGAGGAACAGCTGTGTTTTTTAAAGACGATATTAAAGACCATAGCCTTTCTTGGGGACCTTCGACGCAAAAATTTTTTTTGTCCACCCTTAATGCGAACCGAGGACTCTAAACAGCACCAGCCAATACCCCAAATGGCCGACCCCATCTGCAGCACCCACCAATGTTGCTGAAGCTTCAGCGTTCATACTTGTGCGATTGTGAAATAAAAAGGAATTATTGCACATATCTGATGCACCATAACAAAACTGATATTTCAGCATATGCAACTTTTACTAGAAAAGGCATACATAAGTAATTCTAAGGACCATAGCGTTTATCACGCTGCGCTGACCATGCAACGCTTGCACGAAAAGGCGAGTGTTTCCAACGCTTTGCTAAGACAACATGGTGGTGGCACCTAGCCTTCGCCTTGCGTTCTACACCTTATCACCTCTGAGAGGGGCACGCACGCCTGTCTCAGGGCTGCGCGCTTGGTTTTCCAAAAGATTGCCAGATGGCGCTCATGTCTCGCATGTGACATGACTGAATGCGCTCGTTCGCCTCCGCTGCACGCTCGAAGCACTCTACGCATCGCCTCCAGAATACCATTCACCAATTTTCTTGTGCAGTAACATCAAATAAATGTTTTGCTCACTCTCTGCGCACGCAAGAGTCTTTCGGCGACATTTGCAGAATAACATTAAGATACGGGGCCAATATTTACAGCAGTGCTGTTATGCTGAAGGTTTGCCGTGTGTCGTAGGGTGAGTAAATTAACTATATAAAATCTGGCCAATGGAAGATCTGGCTATATAGACCCATTCCATGTTTGTAAACAGGGGTAGGCCGATGTCGACATTATGGGTAAAATTATAACGACGTCCGCACGTGCTGAAGGCTGCAATGTGCGCCAACAAAAGACGTTGTGAGGTGCGATAAGCGTTGTCAAAGCCATAAGCGCTGAGGGCTGCGATGTGCGCCAACAAACAGAACTAAGTTGTTAGACGCGACTCACATCCAACCACGACGCAGGTCGTCGGCATACTGTTTTTTTTTTCTTTGCTCGACTGAGAACACCACATGCACCATTGAAAACGCAGCAGAAACTGTGGTAGGCAGAGCATCTTTTGCCTACTAAGACAGCGCCACCGCATTTTTGTGACCTAAGTTCGGCGGAATTTGTCTATAGAACTGGTTACCGCATTCTTCATCCTTCTTTTTATCTTCTGCTTTGCTCGTGCGCCCATTAAACTGGTCTGGAATGCAATGGCTCTGATGGGCGACGAGAAAACGAGCACAGAGAAAGCAAAACAAGAAGATATTGAGAAACAGAAAGAAATTGATGGCGGAAACAAACCTCTCGGTGAGGCGAGATTCGAAAGCCACTATGAACTGTATGAAGGTGAGCGTTGTAACCCCTCAGTTACCCCATTTTCTCTTTGCCTTCATGGTATTTATTCAACATAGGTATGACACCTTCGAGTGAATGCAGACAGATGCGAATATGTTCATTCTGGGCTCGCTTGTTATATTTTATGTCGACCGGTCGTGCCCCCGCGATCTCTGACGACAGCGCAGCTCTGCCCAACTGGCTCGCCCTACGCCATCTCCTGACGCCGATAAGAGCTCTCGTTGAGTGGTGCGCCATCCTCTGACTTCTGCGACCGTGTCCATCTCTCTTATCTTCTCCTTACTTCCTTATGCGGCTGTCCCTACTCCTCTCTCTAAATTTATAACTTTAATTTCTCGCTATCTTTTTTATACCTCCATACCCCCATCCCCTGCGCAGAAGCCGTCCATTGAGAAAGAGGCAGTAATGGAACTGCGCTTATTAGTTTTTTTCTCCTTTCAAAATTATATATATATATATATATATATATATATATATATATATATATATATATATATATATATATATATATGACGGAAGGTAGCGATGGTTGGTAGAAGCCGAGGAAGAAGAAGTGAGAAGGGAAATAAACTAGGGGTATGAGCCAGGCCACGTTTCCCATTCATCATAGCGTCACACGAGTCGACAGATGAGGACGTGGTGGCCACTCCATCAACCGGCCATCATCATTGAAGACCTCAGCGAGATGCAGGGACCGAACATGGTCCACAAAAGTGCATCGCCACTGGACACCATTGCAACCATCATGAAGGAACCATCGACTGACCTTCCCATCCTCAAGTACACCGGAGCAGGAGACGATGGACTCGTGCAGGACTGGTTGTACCTGTTAGAGGTGCACGCTAGCGCTGCATCGTGGTCGGAACGGGAGGTGATGGCCAAATTTACTGACTACATCTCCGGTGAGGCATTTAAGTTTCACTTGAGACACATATTCGAAAACGACGAATCGTGGCAAAAGGGCAAAGAAGAGACAATCGCCCGTTTTCGCGACTATGATGAAGGCTGTCTTATTGCCAACCATCTGGAAACAATCGCATTTGGTCGACAGTCAAAAGCACTGCGCACGCATTGGGACACCAAGAATGAATCGGCCTTTAAAACAGGGCCAATTAAAGCACCCTCTCTCTGAAAGGCAGCCATATCTGTTTACAGGAAGAGTGCATCCTCCACCACACAGCGTTTTGCAACTGCCCGATCGAAAATCAACCTTTACGTCATCACTACACCGTAGCACTCACGTTAGGGAGCCACCCTGTCCACTGTACTCTCCATCTCGCGCACTTCGACCACCTCCTGCTTTTCCGTCGCTTGGCCCTTGAGTTGCTCACAACGCTCACCTTGCATCTGACAGACTCACAACGGTTGATATAGAGGTGAGAAACTCGGGAGGTACTCAACCAGGCTCTGGCCCTTCTGTGCAGGTACATGCGCCAGAAAAACTCGCGTCGTTAGTTGCATCGAAAGAGGGCCATTCACAACTGAAATCGGACCGAGCCACGCCTGGTGCGGTGTAGCCGTCCAGTGCGCAGCTGCCTGAAACTCCAAACGCAGAAGGCTCAGATGCATCGAATGTCGCACGCTACCAGGCGCAAGAACCACTCATAGTGAACAGCGAAGAAGAAGCCCTTGATGAACTACCTGTCCACTCTGAATGGTTTTCGTCGCAAGACTTCATTTCTACACCACCACAGACTTGCCAAAATCTGCAGTTCGAACCTGCTGATGCCACGCCACCTGTGGCACTCTCATGCAGTTCTCACCTAATCAAGAATCAAACCAATTGAGAAGTACATCATACATCAAAACTCGTAGGCAGTTGTCTTTCAGAGGCGTCCGTAATGAACCACGCCACCGAAGCCTCTGAAGAGCATGCTAGCCATGATGGCGCACCACTAACCATGCCCGATAAGCAAGACACCAGTTCGAAATGCACCAGGTGTCTACAGGAGACGTCAGCTTGCGAAAGAAATTATTGTCCGATTCTGTAAGAGGCTCTACTACAGTCATCTCCTCAGCAATATCAGCGAAGCTTGCAAAGCCAAGCCCACAAACTCATGTGACAACAAGAGAGACTGCAACAAAGGCATCTAAGAACGCGAAATCCACCGGAAGCACACTCACCAATTGAAGAACAGCAGAAAATAAGATCTCCAACCCAAAGACTATTTCAAGACGTCAAATTTTTTCGCACAAATGAAAGTCGTCAGAGACGCTCCTTGCACCTGCAGTTACACAGACTGCTACACCGCAGAAAACGCCACAAAAGATGCGGAAGCACCTCTTGTATACCGCCAACACTCAGGTATAGTGCCGTCAAAATCTGTCAAGAAGCACGCATTCTAGAAGCAAAACGTCTGCCACAGTCATGACTCAGAATCCAATGCATGAGACATCCGACCTTCTAATACTACAAGGACTCTCAACCTTGTTGTTCCTCACAACTAACCAGGCTGTGTCATAATTTTCCGTGCTCAAGACATGCTTGTGCTCTCCAGAACGCAACAGCCAACCCGCCCCCCTGACGTCTCCCAGACATCACCAGACATCACCAGACTGCCTTTCCTGTGAACGTTTTTGTGCAAGTGCATAGAAACACCATGTGACATGGAACTACTGCTATTTCTGGCAATATTTTTTATTAATACACTCCACTTGTTCATGCTTTAAAAGATTGTAGCTCACGCATTATTTCGGGGGGAGGGGGAATCATGTGACGTCAGACGGTAGTGATGGTTGGTAGAAGCCGAGGAAGAAGTGAGAAGTAGAATAAACATGGGGTATGAGCAAGCCACGTCTCCCCATCCATCATAGCATCATATATATATATATATATATATATATATATATATATATATATATATATATATATATATATATATATATATATATATATATTTGTGTGTGTGTGTGTGTATGTATGTGTGTGTGTGTTCGCTCGTGTCGCGCTCCAACGATGAACAAAAAGGATTCGAAAATTCGCATGTATCCCTAGAGGGAATACTCTAATTATTTGCGTTTTATAATTACAAACTAGAACGGTGGTAAGGGCAAGCGCCGCACCTATGCAATTACCATTCTGGCTGATGTTCCATTTTCTCGTATACGTGTCTTAGCTGGGCGACCATCCAAACTAAGTGAGATTAAGTGGGGAAAGGAAGACGAAGTGAAGAATTACTGGGCGTGAGCTTCTTAGCGCTGCTGTTTTTTCGCCAATTTTGTAAGTTTTCTTACTCGTCTTCTGCATCTTACTGCCAAGATTCGGCCACCACCTTCGCAGTGCACCAGGCGCCACGTCTCCAAGATGGATTTATAAGCTCATTAAACTGTCATTGACACCAAGAAAATGGATGGTAATTACAGACTCTCTGGCAGCACTGGCATGTGTGGAAAATGCCACTTCAAGACACATTGATGTGCGTATAGTATAAGCTATACTAAAATAGCTCTCAGAAGCTACCAAGTCGAATCGTCGAGTGGCATTTCAGTGGGTTCCCAGTCGCTGCGGAATTAAGGAAAATGAAATGTCGGATGAGTTGGCCAAAACTGCTCATAATTCTACGCAAACGTGCCTCATTCCGGTATCTCAATATGATGTAAAAGAATTTTAAGAAGAACAAAACATGAATTATGCCTGTCTACCTGGTTCACAGACAAAGCAAAGGAATTGATCCTATATTCTGTTGATCGTATTCTTGAATACTAATTAGACTGTGGCCTCCCAAGACGTATCGACACACTCATTCATCGCCTACGACTCGGAACTGCTTACACAAACCACTTCCTACTTCGTATTCAGCGTGCAACATCGTCAGCATGTTCATGCGGCCACGATGACGAGCATATCTGTCACTTCTTGCTCGACTGTCCGAAACACGACACACACCGAAGGCGACTAGAACAAGAACTGCATAGGTTAGATACTGAGCGGCCATTCGGGTTGAATAAAATACTAGGTCTATGGCCATCCAAAACAAACGGCAAAGCAATGAAGGTGCTGCAACAGTTCTTCAAAGAAACGAAGATTTGTGAGGAATACTGAGTGGACAAAAGTTAAAAGTGAGCCTGGCGTCTACGTGTTTGTTCTGCCCAAAGGAGAACTTTTGCTCTCACCATGTAGGACTGTATGTATGTATATATGCTATTGCTTTTTTCATATTTTCATTTGTACCAAATAAGTGGAAAGGGGTAGCTGTCGCCAAGTAATGGTGACAAAAAATGTTTTGTTTATTTTCTATTTCAATAAAAAAAGTGAGATGTAAGAAAATATTGGCTATGCGTTTCTCTGCGACATGCACCCACTCTATAGCAGCGCATAACATAGCCTTGCGTAGTATCGTATCCCAAGAGGTTGAGAAAGGGAAGTGAGGGTGGCGAGGGTGGAAAGGGGAAAGAAGAACAAATATAGCGACAAAGCAATAAATAACTTGAAAGATAGGGAAGATAGAGGGAAACGAATACACGGCAATAGAGTGACTACAGTAAAAAATACTGAGGTAGGAAAAGTAGGATGTAATAAACAAGGAAGACAAAAATAGAGAGATATAAATAAAAGCAACTGAGAAGACCGGGTGCAGAGATATAAATAAATATACAGGAATAAATGCGTGGTCTGCGAACTTGGTACTTCACTAAGATACAAATGTGAATCCCGGATATTATTTTCTACTTGCACTGAAGTATGCAATCAGCACTAATTATACGCTTAAGTATTCTCTCTTTGGATGTGGTTTCTTTGCTAGAAAATTATTTATATTTGTGCAATGGGGGAAATTTGTACTTGAACATCTGAAGCGTGGTTGCGTGACTGCGCGTTCGAAGACAGGTGTGGAAACTGCCTCAAGAGTTGTATTGGAAAATAATGAGCACGCAAGGTGTAGTTTCACGTGTCTCTATAGTAAAGGTTATGGTCTCTAAAACGTTCATCAACAGCGTTTACTAAGGATCAATTGACCTACATATAACCTCCTGTCAACCATTTTAAATTCGTGTAATATATGTAACTTGACGTGAGCTTTACATTGCTCTCTTTATTTCGCCTCAGCACTTGGCGGCACAACAGTTTTATTCAACAGTAATATGCAACCTTGACCTAGCAAACTGTTCCAACTGTAGCGTAACGAAGCGTAACTATAGCGAGTTCATTTTCCATTAAAAGAACTTGCAACGGCAACTCATTCCAAAAATGAGAAGGGACGAAGAACGAGCTTTCGTTTCTGTTTTATAAGAACGTGTACAACACTTTTTGACTGGCCAATAAGTCGCGGGAAGCCTTGTAGCTCATGTGAAGCCTGCTTCTGCCACGTTAAGTCTTGACGATGGCGCAATAGTCTCTCTTCTGTTGGAATCTGGTCGTTTAACTTGTTGAAAACATTACAAAGAGATTGTCTCTGTGTGCTATACTCTGGACAGTGGCGCAAAACATGTCGAATTGCTGCTTCGTCACCGCATGCAGTGTTCGCAGGCGGCGGTGAAGGCTATATCTATGGGGAACACGTGCGCATGGGTGAACGCGGCGCCCACTCATAATCAACAGAGAACGGTACCGCCACCAAGGAAAAGTTTCGATGGAAGTAGAAGGCTTAACGTGGTATCAACGGAGTGCAATCGTGGATGCTTGAAAGGAGGTTCATTACAATTTGACGCGGTGCATTGGCGAGCGAGCATGCGAAGCTTGAAAACAGCGTCTATGCTGAATGAGGTATCCAAAAGCTGAACTGGCAGCTTGATAGGCCCGTTCTTTACAGACAATACCAGTGAATGGGTAGGCATTAAAATAGAGCGTGGTGCCTTTTTTGGTGATGTGTTTCAACATATATACATTGTGAAGTACCAATTGTTCGTGCAGACTACAGAGCAAGGTCAGAGATTGCAATGCCGCCTTTTCTCATTTTGTCAATAATGAAAATCACAGCAGCGAGAAGTGCTGTGAGCTCGGGGTTCATCTCTGCTGTTGGGTCAGCCGTCCTGAATTTAATCGTGGGGGCCTTTGTTGGAATCACGACCTGTTGAGCTGCTCTATAGGGTGCATTCATCTGTGTAGACGTGTGTAGAGTCTTTATGCTTCTAGTACAGCAGAAGCAAAGTGAGCTCTTCAAGAGTTGGTGCTGAGGGATTTTGTTTTTTCTGGGCACCTGTTATTGTTAGGTTGTTGATCGGCTGCTTAAAACACTGTGGAGAAACCGAGGGTCTCGCCGCAGGCATGACATTTAGTTAACCATGCGGATCGGGAAAGTGGTGTAAAAGCTTGAAAAGGGAAACTTGATGAAAAATGAAATAAACATAATAATTTCGCTTGAGGTTATACCAGAATGCACCTCACACTGATTATTAACTGACGTTGATGTAATGAGCAATTCATTGATCTAGCCATTCTCGATACAGAGTGTTCCAAGGAGTGTGTCCGAAGATACTCAGAAATAAGGGATGTTACCTACTTGCTGGCTGCCTTCTCAATTACTTTTTATTTGTGACTGGAGACATCTTTAAAATAACAAGTGACATAGACGTAAGGAGAGAGACGGAAACGAAGACACAAGAAAGCAAATATTTGAAACAGATGAAGAAGAAGATCTGAAATAGTAATGATTCTTCAGCAAAAGCAGCGGTTTTGGCGCCGAATATTCAGGTTTTCCCGCTAACAGCGTAGATTACAATTGCAAGATTCTACTCACTAACATTAAAAAAAAGTTTATCAGATCCTGTATTGGCGCCTTCTCTAGAACATAAGCACCTCTTCTTTTTTTGGTGCAGCGAGATATCGTTGTTGAGAGTAAAGAAATTGGTTAGAACCAAATTTTGCGGTCGTGTAACATCCCTCAGTTTTTACCTGCACGGAGAAAAATTAGTGTTTTCCCTGGTGTGTATCATGTCACCGTTTCACGTCATTGAGGAAAAGGTTAATGGTACCGCTCTCTGAAAACCTGGGTGTGGAACTGTCAAAATCAGTTATTCTTTCTTTTGGTGCCTCTACTCGGGGCTACAGTCACAGAGTGTTCTATTCGCCATTAAGAAATCAATCTGTTAGTTTGAAATAGTATGTTACTAAATTATTCATCCTTTAAATACTTCCTTACCAATAGTTTGTACTTCAATTTGTTATATTAGTTAATTCTACTTATATCAGTATTAACCTAAAAATACTAGAAAAAATTTACTTGGCCAAACTCCTGCTTTGGGCATGAGCCATGAGATAAAAAGAAGAAGACCCCAGATTATTTTGTCCAAAGAAAACAAGGAAGCATAAAGGGGAACATTTGATCGGTCATTGAAACTTATGAAGTGAATCACAATAATGCGACAGATTATGATGAAATTTCTCCCCCACATACTAAATTCCAATCACTGAGATTTTCAAAAAGCAGAATAAAAGATTACGTAGCTAATGCAGAAACGAATAACATAGTATCCACAGACGCTTCACAGTTAGCTGCGCCGCGCTGCTAGTTGGCCGGCCGTATATGGTATAATTACCTGTGCTTCATGTTGCCCTGCTGAGTAACGTATTCGGTGTGAGATGCTTAGGCACGATCGTGTTTCCTCTCTATGGTCTCTACTGCTGTAAGGTGTTTCTGTAGATCGACCAGTACAGAGAAAAGAGGTGCCGCAAACAGTTTTAGATATAAATAAAATTCTTTGTGATTAGGTAGCGTTGCATAGTAATGGCGTTCCCCCTGTTTAACAACACACTTTGCCACGATGAGTCTTTTTCAGAAGTGAAACTCTTATTTTTATTGAAGCCCAAAAAGCGCAGCTTTCAGGTTAAGTGTCCAGAACGAATCATTCTGATGCGACAGTACTCAATTGACAAGTGTCTTGAACTATTTAGGCAGGCTATGTGTTGTGCAATATTTCTGTGAACCTGAGCCTATGTTCTCATAGGTAAAGCACCAGGCTGTTGTTTTGTGTTGACTGCCTTCGAAATAAAACATTGGGCACGTTGAATTCCCTCTGCTTCCCAATATTCCTTGAGTATTTGCCACATGGTATGAGAAGGTAGTTCGTAGTTCATTGGGTGCACAGGGAATTAATTACTCGTGTTCAGCGTTACTTGGCAATTAAAAGAAAGCTACGGTGGTGGAACTGCTGCACTTGTGCTTTTCCGCGAAGTAATCTAGTTGAGCTTGCACTTCAGTTGAAGGCCGTGTTCGAATAATAATATTACGTATTAGTATGAAGCTATTGTTGAGTGAAAATCATCACAGATGACTTCAGGGTGTCGTCAGAATAGCTGGAAGGCGACGAGCGCTTACCTGAAGACGAAGACAGTTTTGACTGTGAGGTGCACATAAACGTGATGTTTTCACTCGCGCAAAGACACGAAATGATACTGCACAAAAGAAAAACAAATATGAATATCTCCTTGGTGCGTGCTATGTCTATTTATAAACAGCATAACGTTTTTTTGTGATTTTCTCGCCGAAAACATGGACGCCATTGTGGAACCATGTTCTTCAGTGGTGGCACACGTCCCCTTTGCCTCCGTAGCCTTCCCTTCATTGAAAAGAAATGTCCGATATTGTGTATACATGTGTCACACGGTATGATTTTAAAAAAGGATTGCATCGGCTACTCGCTATTAATGCGATAGCGTTCGAAATTTTGTTTCGCAGAAATTCTGGCGTTGGCGTCGTGGTTGTGAGCAAAAATTATCACCTTGTGCGTGACCAAAAAATCGAGAAAGATGCAAATAAAATAAAAAAAATCTGGGTCCAAGTTGGTATAGAACCCGAGCAGTTTTCGTGGCAAGCGGGTGCTCTACCACACAGCCACGCGTCTCCTTTTGAACGTAGTGAAAATAACTTTCTCAGCTGGGAAATGCAGCGAAAGTAACTTCCATGCTTTACCAACACACACATCATCTATACATGCTTCACAATACAACATAGACTATTGCAGTAATGATGTGTGGCACAAGCGTACATTGCTATCAGGAATCAGAACATGTGATTATCATAATTACTTCACGGTTTAAAGCAAGTCACCTAAGACACACACGTTACTGAGCCTATTGCTTTAAGGTACCTAGCAAGTTCGATAATATTTTACGCATTAAGTGTTTGATGTGTATGACCTAATGACCTAGGGACCGGGTATCACTATCGCGACCAAGTCCTGAAGGCGCAGCTTAAGGGTCCCCCAATTTATTTACTGGGCATGCGCCGACGGATGCTCCCATATTTAATGCAACCATAAAGTGGATGGTGCTTTTAGGCTGAATACGCGGATTTAGTAGACAGCTGCCAGCTCGTAATAGGATCACATTCTACGTGACGCCTGAATAGGCAGCAAAAGAGTGTTCCACACTCACCGCCGTAGATACTGGTGGCACTGATCGACGCTCCGATATTCTATGCACATATATACCTCCCAATGTACTGGACGGGGGTAGCCGCCAGCCGTGGTAGCGGCAGTTGGTAGAGCATCGGACACGTTATTCGAAAGTCATGGAGACCCTGCCCATGCCAAGTTATCTTTTCGTCGACTTTTATTTTTTCACATTTGCATTCCAATTTCTTTTAATAACATTCTCCACGCTTTTCTTGGTGTGATTTTTTGTTAGATCTCACTATTCTTCGTATGGAGCGAACTTACGTCAATGGGTACACGCAAGCTTTTCGCCGTGTAGGTCTCTTTGTTGTTTCTTTTTTTATTTATTGAGCGTTTTCTCTTTTAAAACTAGAAGTCACTCGTCATAGAGATTTTGTAGTCACAGCGCGCACAATTAAGCTGGCTTGTTTCCCGCGTAAACGTGTAAAAGTGACTTACAATGATTTTCTTTCTCTCCAAGTGATTAAAAAAAAGAACCAGAAAAATCTACATACTCAGGGTGATCGCTGCGATACCCGCTGTCTGCCGAGAGTGCGAGTAATTTATACCCACCAGCCACTTTGAACGAAAAAGCTTGTAAAAAATGTTCAAGCAAAGCAACGGAACTTTGCCTAATCAGAGCTTTTCGTGAACTTAGTTGATGCAGCGCGGTGACTTCTCTGAGAGATCTCCACTCGATCAAAGAGATTCGTCTTAATATACCACTTGCCCTTGGCTGATGTAACGAGAGTTTTCAACTTTCTGTTCTCTCAATCTAGTATAAATGTAATGTTAACCCAGCCAAATTAGCGAACATCGCCGAATGTTGGTTTGCTACTCATGTAATTGTTGTTCTAGTGGGCACTAGTAAAATATTTTTGCCAACGGTGGATATACAATATTCTTCCCGCTGAGCTGCCTCCAGTGCTTCAAATGACATGCTTATACAACGTTCTCTGTACGTCGAGAGCTGTAATTAGCTTGGACGAGCTATGGGTGCAACTAATTAGTAGCCGGAGTGTACGGCCGCATCAAACAGTTTTGAAGTATTCATTCCGCAACGCCCATGCGCATAAGAAATCGGGCTCACCAAAGCGCTTACGCAGCCTATATTACTTCCAAGCAAGGCCATGACTTTGAAGGCAGAGAGTCTGCCGACCTTACCCATCATTTATTCATCATCAAAAATATCTCTAGGAAAGATGGCTAGGCGTGCATGAGGAATCTTTATTGCGCACGTATGGGTGATCCTGGTGGTTGTTCCGTAACCTTTGGTGACCAAAGAGTAATCAATATTACAATGAGCGAAATTCGACAACTGTCGTTTGCGTTCCTTTCGTTGTTTTTTGCACTGTTGTGAGCAGGCCCCGTGATCACCTTGATAGGTACCGTTTTCTGTATTTAGAATAATTTTTTTTTCAGCCCCACGAAATACTCAAATATCGATAGAAGCCGCGCGAACGACGTCGCTACAGAATTCTTTTGACAGATACAGTGAACAGCTGTTCTGAAGAAATAATAATGATAATAATAATAATAATAATAATATTAAGAATAGTAATAATAATAATAATCAGAAGAAGAAGAAAAAGAAGAAGAAAAAAGAAGAAGAAGAAGAAGAAGCCATTTCTTCATCGGGATAATCGGGTGAGTGAAGCTAGGCATCGGTGCACTCAACGAACTTTCTTTCTTTCTTTCTTTCTTTCTTTCTTTATTTCTTTCTTTCTTTCTTTCTTTCTTTCTTTCTTTCTTTCTTTCTTTCTTTCTTTCTTTCTTTCTTTCTTTCTTTCTTCATTTCTTTCTTTCTTTCTTTCTCTCTCTCTCTACTTCTTTCTTTCTCTTTTATGAGCGGTCGTCCCAAGAACGCCATTTTCGAGCTAAATTTGCATGGTGTCTTTCATACTTTTTCCAGCGTTCGTCAGCCTGCACAATGAACCTACAAAATGACCATCACACGATCGATAAAACATAAATTACTAACGCTATTTTTTGGAAATAAGACTGTTCCTGATATGAACAGTTGCTTATATCAACCATACATGTTGTCCAGTGAATCATACGTAGTCCGCCAACACGAAATATTGCAAAGAAGCGCCCGTAGCAAGTGCGCCGTTTCCCCACTGTTTTTACTATTGTTGGTAGAACGCATATTCTCAAGTTGTATGGCCGTCACGGCCCACCATAAAAGGGTATGAGCAAAAAATTTGCGTAAATGCCACTACTCGCAATCAGTCCATACTATGCATATTACGCGATATATTCGTCGTTACTACCTAAAACATTAGGTTTGACGTGTCAGCAGTGTCAGAATTTCCTTTGAAGTTCTTCAAAGTGCTAAAGTTTCTTATCCACAAGCAAAGACACTAACGAGAATCTCTACGGTAGGGTCATTCACTTGAAACACATTTTCTCAAAGGAGCCTAGTTGAACGATAAAGAGTAAATATTTTCCTGAGGGGAAACACGTGCGCACACTGCACGTTAGCGGAGCTGAAACACTTGTGCTTCCTCAGTGCGCCATGAGTGCTTCCTAATTTTTCTGTGTTATTGTTTCTTTGGTGCACCAGCTGTGGAAATAGTTTTTAACCACCGTTACTTGCTACACAGGTCAGTTAATACAAGCTTCGCTTGAGTAATAACTATACAAAAGTTTAGCTGAGCTGCCATCACTGAGTTCATCTGTGATGTAGTCCAGTTCAACTCCTCGATCGTAACGTACTGCATTCTTTGCGGCACACGTATAGTGTGTATATTTAACCGATGGTGACTACGAATTTGATAAGTTGCAGATGACAAACCGAATTTAGTGGGTTGGAGCAGGGAAAAATATTTGAGGCCCTTCTATTAATAAGCCAATTTGATGATAAGACATCAAAAATAACGCTGAATCATATGATATCGCAGTATCTTATAGAAAAGAGTGTTTAACCTCCACCTTTAATTTAGTGTACTCCGCTAATAGAGTAATTTTTCATTGGTCAGCACACATACTCACAAGTTTTACGTCATTCTGCTAGCTCACATGCTTCAAGGTGTTCAAGCAAGTTAGGAAGTTATGTTTCATGCACCTGCTATGGTTATTTAATAATAATAATAATAATAATAATAATAATAATAATAATAATAATAATAATAATAATAATAATAATAATAATAATAATATGTGAGCGATTCTCTTGCGTAAAAGACGGTGACGATCAAAACCGTTTAGCACCTGACAGAGAGGTAACATGGCAGATGCCAGTTTGCTATCAAAGGCCAGATTAAGAACGCACATATCAACGTTCGAACGCTTCTTTTGAGTCCCCCGCGACATTTCGACCATGACACCTCCACCAAGCGACACATCAAGCGACGTTTGCTCGCCGAGCCCACGTTGCCGGCTTCACATATCGTGCGTCATCGTATCCGGCTCCCTTAGTGCAATGGTAGTTTCATGCACGTTTGTTACCTGTGTCTGCCACCCGATTGATCCGATAAAATTCTAGTTGCTATGTCGTTCGTCTTTCCTTGTAGGCGCTGTGCTGTTCGGTAGTCCTATTTGTGCAAGGCCTTACTACAGCTACTGTGGATCATCTATGAAACGTACTTCAGGAATAGTCCCGGTTTCATTTACTTGATTTTACTCCTGCGTGAATCACTTGCTTTGATGAGTAGGCTTCATTGCAACTCAGAATGAAAAAGCCAGCTTATAACTAAAAACTGTGCTTAAATCCTCTTTCTATGTAAAGTCAGCTATTTTTTTCACAAAACTGTATCACCAGAAAGTCGTTTTTACATGGGTAACGTAGGCCGTCCTATATCAATATATGAGAGCCCTATGATGTTCACCAGCATTTTAATAACTTCTTGGTGTTGTAGTAAAGCACGTGTACTGGCAGAGTACGGAGATGGCGGCTTATAGTTTCACTTGAACGTGCTCTCTAAAGTGTACGACACTATTGTCATCTCAGGAAACTAGCCAGTTTTTGCACGCACGACTTCTTGCTTACGAATGGCGTCACACAACTACAGATTCACTAATACGACAATCGGCAACTTCTATGAAGAAGCTGCCATATGACTGAAGGGGAAGATATCCGCCAATGAGTACGTACAAAAAATTATTGACTTCCTTAACAAAAACTGTAATCATGAAAGTTGCAACTGCATGGGGAATAATCATTTACTTACTTCCAACTGAAGTACAAAGATAAATATTAATTGCCGCACCACGAGGTGTAAGTCGTGTCCTAATGTGAACTAAAGTGATTGTTTTTTAAAATTTGGCATTTGCACTTATAAAATTTATAAGTAGCAGAGGTGTCACTTTTTTAATGCTCAATACAGCTGCTGTAGAGGCTGCGTATTTTTATATAATGCAATATTATGCAGGTAAAAGTGTAATCTTGTAAAATATTGCCAAACTTTCTCGAGGGGTGCATGGCTGAGAAATGGCAGTAATATTGCTGATATTCAAACACCGTATAACAGTGGTTCTCAGTCATAGATATTTCATGGAAAACTTGTGGACTAGTAAAAGTGATGGTGTGCCCCTTGCATCGGTATAGAGCTGGACTCATAAGTTAACTCAACATGTTCCGTAAAACAGGTACATTTTATTTCTACATGGCAATCAACGATCAAACTAAAGTGCCAGCCGATGCGATCTCGACAGTTTGCCGATAAGGTTTACGGACTGCGGTCACATTTATGCTTTTTGAAGCTACGTTTGCTTTTCAAGTACGCTATTCTGTAAAAAAGCATGCTACGCATATATCGCGGAAAACTGCAACGAAAGCTCCACTACCATCTATTAAAGAAGGAAAATATAAGCCAGCTCCACTGCAATGCGCAATCAGTATGCGATGAAGCATACCAAAAATTGGATGAGGCCGCTGTCATGCTGTGCCTCCAAAAACTCGTTTTTTGCCTGAGCATGAGTTTCGCGCACTTCCAAAAAGGGCTTCGTACACCCCGGTTTGCGCACGACCAACTGATTATCACGCGCTTAGACAAACGCCTTTGCTTTATATCTAAAACAAACTTGGTATATGAACAAGAAACAATATTTTTCAGAGTAATTTTGCTGACAAAAAGAACGTCCACGACTTTCTACGACATTCAGAAAGCTCTCACGTGAGCAAAACATTATCTCTGAAATATTCTTGCAAGTCCTTGTTTTCTGCAGTGTGAGAAATCGACACGGTTTTCTTGGAGTACATTTGAGATGATCGCCAAAACGACTCAGACGTTTGGCGTGGAATGACCTGGGTATGTGGCACCCCGCTGCGAGTGACCACTAGTGACATAGCCAACGGGTGGCACACCAGGCCGGTGCTCTCCGCCTCTTCCCCCCCCCCCCCCTGAAATATTTTTCACCATGGTATACAGAGCGACAAATGACCATTTCAAGTAGGTGTTCCCGCCCCTTTCCTGAAAAAACGTTTGCCTACGCTCCTGCTGACTCAGGATAATCTGTGAACACATGACGTTGTATAGATTGCAACTAAATTTTACCATACGGGTATACTTTCATGACGCCCTTGTGGAAACGCCACCGCCCTCATCGGGAATTCATCCCATGCACTCGAGCTTTCTAGTGTGACCCCTTACGTGTGAAGCTATCATGGTGGTGGCTCAGCGATTCAAACTCCAGTCAAGAAAGAGGGTAGAAATTGCATAACCGGAAAGTATGGGGGCACGTACTTGCGTATTTTACCCTATAAGATTGACGACAACAGCCGCACTAGCAGTTTTTGATCAGTGGGTAGCCATTTCAGTCACGGCCACTTCACAAAAGGCAGTGCAGTTTGCTATGAAAAGCAGAAAGCACAGCAGCTGTCGAAGTGGTCGGCCCAAAAGAGAGGTGTATTTTTCAAAGAATATCTCAGACGCTTACACTTACGGGTGTGAAAATGCGTTCTTCTTTCCGTGTTTTTCTTTCTCTGTTTTCCTTATTACCCCCAGTGTCGAGTATCACACCCTATCCGGGTAGGTAAGGTGCATAATTACTTCCTATTAACCTTCCAATGAATTCACTTTCAGTATTACAGTCGCAATGACTACATGGCTCTGCCAAGATTAGAGGTTATAATTCTTCACATAAAAATAAGATGAATGAGATATAAATTCATTGCGCGTACATATCACGCCCGGTAATGTAACCTACTGAAAACGCAAGAGGATGTGACAGTCTCAGCTGACCGTGCACGTTGCATTGATTCGCGCATAATTGATTACTAGTACATTGATCGGGTTCGAGCACGAGGCCACACGCACGAGAAGAAAGTGAAGCTGTAGGATCAAGAGGTCATAATGAGCTTATATATATATATATATATATATATATATGAATATATGTATATATATATATATATATATATATATATATATATATATATATATATATATATATATATGACAACTTTAGGATGTATTAGTAATCGGCTATAGGAAGCTGCCTAATCTTGTGCTCACTTCTATATAAAAGAAAATTATTAGGTCCCATAGGAAAACCACTATCACAGTGGCTGTAATCTGCTGTTCCTGGCTCAATGCACTGATGTTTGAGAGGCATAGCTTCTCCACGATAGTTCCACCGTGAATATATGAAAACGACGTTGGTGTCACACGCTAACTTTTGATCATGATGGGACCTAATCTCTATCGAAATATTTTACCGTGAATGACTACTTTTCACCAAAAAGGAGCCAATCAATCCTAATAAATGTGATATTGATCGAACTCATTCACGATCAGCAATGCACCATGTGAAAGCGGTATGAGAAGGTTGAGAAGAGATAAAGTTGCAGAAATGCATAACTTCGTGAAGGAATACGTCGATGTGGTAGCCGAGTTGTGTACGCCTGTTTGCCGGCCAGTTTCTGGTGCGTGCTGATGACTCTATCAAGTACTTAAACTCATGGTTCACAGCATTTAGCTGTATTCATCTATGAAAATACTGACAAGAGCGCTTCTCTTATTCGTGTCGCTTAAAAATATTCGTATTCATTGGCTTTGAATTGCTACACCACATTGACACTGGACTTTGCATTGAAGCAGAAATTTCTAAGTGTTAACAATACAGTTCATGGCTAGACAGAACGAAAGACAATAAAACACATTGCAAAATTTGTAAAAGCCGAAAAGACAAGTGCTGCTTGAATTGTACATATACAGAAAAGAAAGCTATAAACGCAGAAACGAGGCTCACGTTGATTAATTGATATGTGGGGTTTAACGTCCCAAAACCACCTTTTGATTATGAGAGATGCCGTAGCGGAGGGCTTCGGAAATTTCGACCACCGGGGGTTCTTTAACGTGCACCCAAATCTGAGTACACGGGCCTACATATATATATATATGGGCAGTAATAAATAGTCTTTCTGGGAAAATCCGAACACACAGACCATTCGAAGCACTCGTTTTGAAACAAAGAATAGATCTTCAAACCCTTGTAGAGGATTTCGCAGACGTGTACACATCTGGTAGATCAGCAGGACCGGCGATTCCTCTGTCACCCCAGTTTTTTCACACGATGAATACGCCATTCACCTTTCGAGAGCTGGATATGGCACTTAGCAAATTAAGAAGACGCTGTGCCGTGGGTCCCGATTTGATTAGCAATCAAATGCTGGCAAATCTACCATATGAGCGAAAAAGGGCCCTTTTGGACATATTTAATCATGCCTGGAGCATGGGAGAGATCCCATTTGTTTGGAAGACAGCATGTGTGGTGCCAGTCCTAAAGTCGGGAAAGGATCCTACAAGCCTCGCGTCATATCGACCGGTATGTCATACATCATGCGTATCCAAGTTGATGGAAAGATTAATATGTACAAGATTAACTTGGTACCTTGAACAAGGAAGATGATGGCCATCGTGTATGACCGGATTTCGCCCACGAATGAGTGCCCAGGACAGTGTTTTTGACCTTATTAAGCCACATCGAGCACCACCACGTCAGCGAACTCTCGACACTCGCCGTCTTCATGAACGTTGCCAAGGCATATGATTGTGTGCTTCAGGCAGGCATCGTCAACGGGCTCCAAGCCATGGGTGTGTCGGGAAACGCACTTCGGTTCGTACATGAATTTCTCAGAGACCGCTGTGTCCATGTTAAGCTTGGAAATGTGACGAGCGAAGAGAGACGCGTTTCCCTCGGCGTCTCACAAGCAAGTATTCTGTCTCCTTTGCTTTTTAACGCTGCCATGGCCAGCCTTCCCGACACTCCGCACTTAGCTCTGAGAGCAGTTAAAATATCCATCTACGCCGATGGTATCTGCATTCGGATCTCAGGGTACCAGCACAAACGTTTGGCCCGGATAGCACAGAGTGCTATTTCAATCATTGAGCGTCACTTGTTGACACTTGGCCTATCTTTATCAGCGGAAAAATCGGCCTTCATGCTCTTCCCGGGAGCGCGACGGAAGTCAACACGTCTGTCGCTGAATATTCGAGGCCACTCAATTCGTTGTGCAACAAGTGTCCGTTTCCTGGGCATTACCATCGACAACAAGCTATTATGGCGACGTGCGGTTGATGGTATAGTCACTGCATCAGTGCAAAGGATCAACGCTCTTCGTCGCATGACAAGGGTCCGTTGGGGCAACAATCCTACGTCCATGCTTAAATTGAATGATGCGCTTATAACGAGCCGCATTCTTTATCAGTCGCCCCTGATATCACCATCACCAAGACAGTTCGAACGCCTAGAGCCAGTGCACAAAAAGGGCCTTCGCTTGGCGATGGGAGTCCCTCAGGCGGCTTCAAACACGAAGGTCACCAATGAAGCCGAGTCTCTTCCGCTCCGCTTTTTGGCGTCTCAGGCCTTATTGACGCAGCTGTCAAGACTGGGCGAGTCCTTCGCAGGCACGGCGCTTCTCCGGCGGCTAAGAGCAAGAACTGGCTCACATTTCAACGCGGAACTAAACACATTTCGATATTTAGGCTTGAAACTGCCTAAAGGGCGTCCTATGGACCCGCCATGGTCTTTTGTGGATGTTGCATGTAACTTCAGCGTACCCAATCTACCAGCGAAGCGCACCATTCCAGTCGCGGAAGCAACATTTCTTGTGCTGGACCACTTGAGCACCATGTACCGCAGCCATCTACAAGTGTATACCGACGGATCAGTGTGCACACAAACGGATAGCTGCGCAGCGGCTTTCTGCATACCCTGCCTTGGCGTGTCATGGTCAGGGCGCCTGGATTGAGTGGTTTCGTCCACAACGGTAGAAAGCGCTGCAATCACGGCGGCTTTGCGAAAATCGCGATCTTTTTCTGCACGAGATGTTGTAGCGCTGACGGACTCCAAATCGGCGCAACAAAGACTGCATCGTGGCCTACCTCAAGGAAAGTTCACCAGGCAATCTCTGGCACTAATCAAACACCCAAATGGCAAGAGTTTTAATATAAAGTTCCAGTGTATCCGATCCCACGTTGGCATTGAGGGCAATGAAAAGGCTGACGCCCTTGCATGCGAAGCACGTACATCGTTTCCAAAAGTAAGAACTCCCAAGACTTACCAAAACAACACAGATGTGATACGCAATCATTTCAACGCGATCTACAAGTTTCCACACCAAGCATGTGTAATTCATGGACTTTCTCGTGAACAAGCGACGCTGTTGTACCGCATAAGAACCGGCTCCGCATACACCCCGGCCTGGTCATTCAAGACTGGGAGATAAGCTTCCCCTTCCTGTGCCTTCTGTGGTGACATCGGGGATATTGAACATTTCATTTTGGCTTTGCGCACAGTTTGATGTGCAAAGGGCAGCGATGATCCGCACCTTGCGAAAAGGCTCTCATAGGCACCGGACAGTTGATGACGTCATCTTCCCTGAAGGACCCGCGGAAACTAGGATGAACGTGCAACGAATTTTGTTAGTCTTCCTGCGAGACACTGGGCTGTCTGACACGTGGTGACATTTTCCAAATTCAGGAGATGCTCAGGCGGAACAATTGCCGGCCATGCAGGCCAGGCTAACCCCGCCTGCTGCAACACCACCACCACCACCACCACCACCACCTACAACATTTCTGCCTTCATCGGAAATGCAGCCGCCGCAGCAGGGTTTCGAACCCGCGACCTGCGGGTCAGCAGCCGAGTACCTTAGCCACTAGACCACCACGGCGGGGCAACGAGGCTCACGAGATTTGGGTGCACGTTAAAGAACCCCAGGTGGTCGAAATTTCCGGAGCCCTCCACTACGGAGTCTTTCATAATCATATGGTGGTTTTGGGACGTTAAACCCCACATATCAATCAATCAACGAGGCTCACGTAAGATGCGGAGTCTGCCCACTATGCAGTGGAACTGCGTGATAAGATGGGTAAACTGACTAGATAGGGCTGATCCTATATGTAGTGTAATACTGAACTGCACTTTAATAATAACAGACCAAAAGAACAGCCGTACCAAACCGTGATCTCCGGAAGGTATATTCATACAGAAGTTTGCTTTATTAATTAAAGATCGAGACTATTTAACGTGTAGGTTTTCTGCAGTATGGACATCCGGCTACAATTTATCGTCTTAGTGCTTATAATTCTGTAAACACCAGAGCCGTCAGCGGGCACACCTAAAGATATTGTCACGTGATCATGACGTTCATGAAGACAGCAGTCACTGGAGTTATGGCGAAACTTTATCTGGGCGAACATGAGCCAGAGAACTGAACATTCAAACCACAGAAATACACACTGTATATATTGATAATGGTGAACAGATTGTAATCCGTCGATTAAGTGATCTGCGATGTGGGGCGTTGGCATTTATACATACGGAATGACATATTCGAGCCTCACCGCTGGTACTCGCGTAAGCTCTCGAATAAACTTGACTATTCGCGTGCTGGGCATAATCTCAAGGGAATGCTTTTGAACAATCGCGAAGCTTGTCAAGCATTCCTGCCCCACCGCGGTGGTGTAGGGGCTAAGGTACTAGGCTACTACCCGCAGAACGTGGGACGGAGTCGATTGATTTGTGGGGTTTAACGTCCCAAAACCACCATTTGGTTATGAGAGACGCCGTAGTGGAAGGCTCCGGAAATTTTGACCACCTGGGGTTCTTTAACGTGCACCCAAATATGAGTACACGGGCCTACAACATTTCAGCCTGCATCGGAAATGCGGCCGCCACAGCCGGGATTTGATCCCGCGACCTGCGGGTCAGCAGCCGAGTACCTTAGCCACTAGACCACCGTGGCGGGGCGCGGGACGGAGTCTTGACTGCAGCGGCTGCATTTTCGATAGAGGCGAAAATGCAGTAGGCCCATGTGCTTAGATTTGGGTTCACGTTAAAGAACCTCAGGTGGTGAAAATTGTGGAGCCTTCTACTATGGCGTCTCTCATAATCAGATGGTGGTTTTGGGACGTTAAATTCCACATACCAATCTCAAGCGTTACTGCGTGGTCTTTACAAGGCATTGATAAGTTTTTGTGGGTGTAATTCACATAAAACTAAAGCACTACGCACGTGTGGCAATATGCATTTTTGGAGGGTGCAGTGCCAAAATGAAGACAGGAGACGTATAACTCACCAAACAGTGCCTTCGCACAACTAATTTTAATAGGAAAAACACTGACTAATTAGGTCATATCAAAGAGCCTTGGTTTTTAAAATTACTGATAGCTAAAAACATGTGCTCTTACAAAGGTTACAAAAGATTGAAACGATGATCACAAGCGCATTTTTTTCTCTGCAGGCAAACTATTTAAGAAAGAAATTTCTGATTGTCCTGCAGTGGCATTGAGGGCATGCCTACACTTAGCTTGAAAATACATGAGGCGCCACAAATGTTAGGGGTGCATCGGCGTTGTGAATAGTGTTGAGCAACGTGTGAGTATAGCGTTGCCTTCCAATGAGCACTTCAATTCTGACAACCTTATGTACTTATATAACTGTCATGATCTAAGAGCTCGTTGTACTCGGTCATGGTTTAAATAGTGATTGTTTCTTTCCAATAAGGATAGTTGTTAGAGGGCAATGTGTGATGTGTTAATTCTGACAACCTTATGTACTTATATAACTGTCATGATCTAAGAGCTCGTTCTACTTGGTCATGGTTTAAATAGTGATTGTTTTTTTCCAATAAGGATAGTTGTTAGAGGGCAATGTGTGATGTGTTTTAATTTCTTGGGTTCTTGTTTTCCAGCAGTCAATTTGATAAATAGCCCCGCCCCGGTGGTATAGTGGCTAAAGTACTCGGCTGCTGACCTATTAGCCACGGGATGAAATCCTGCCTGGGACTGCTGCATTTTCGATTGAGCAAAAAAATGCTGTATGGTGCACGTTAAAGCATTCAGGCGCACGTTAAAAAACTTCAGGCGGTCGAAATTTCCGGAGCCCTCTACTTTGGCATGTCTTATAATTTAATGATGCTTTTGGGACGCTGAAGCTCACGTACCAACCGATTTCAAAAATACATAACCAATTTGAACTTGCCCAAGTGTCACTTATTCTGCGCAACTAAAGCGATGGGGTGACATACTTGCCCAGTGTTGTATAGATAAAATGATGTTAATTTGGCTAGGGTATATTGTAATCTTCCAGCAGCTTACTAAAAAATCATTGGGTGTTTTATGCATGCATTCGCTTAGGATGACTTCTCCGTCAAATTATTAAACGTTCTCTCCCCCCCCCCCTTGTGCACCTAGACAGTTTCTGCACTATACCTCCAGGATCGGAGGCATTGTTGTCTTTCTTCATTGCACCTAGCTTTGCACGGCCTCATCGGCCCACGTTTGACCAAGCGAGTGTGCAGCCCCGCCAGGTTAGTCTAGTGGCTAAGGCACTCGGCTGCTAACCCGCAGGTCACAGAATCGCATCAGAAATGCTGCAGTGGCTGCATTTCTGATGGAGGCGGATATGTTGTAGACCCGTGTGCTCAGATTTGGGTGCACGCCCCGTCTTGATAGTAGACTTATAGTGGGTACGGCCAGTAGATTCTTAACAGAGACAAACAGCAAGAGGCTAGTTTGAACGATGGAAAACCTTAAAGTGAAGGAACTCATCGAAATTTGTGAAGAACTTGGCATTAATTTGGGCTGTGCGGAACGAAATCAAGTGATCCTTGAGATCATGAACGATGAAGGAGTGTCGGCTGAAGAAGTCGATGAGGTCCGGGCAGATATCAAAGCACGCTGCGAGGAGGCTGAAAGGCCAGAACGTCGCGAGCGTGAGGAAGCCGAGAGAAAGGAGCGCCTTGAGTTGAAACGAATAGATTTAACAATCCTACAGTGTTCGCAAACCCCTAGCGTAGGTTCTGCGACAATTCAGGTGAGTGGTTATAGAATTCCGGATCAACTGCCACCGTTTGTAGTATGCGAGGACATGGCAAAGTATGTCGCCAAGTTTGAACATGTCTGTGAGCGAAATGCTTTAAAGCAGTCTCTTTGGACGCGGAACTTGTTAGCTCTTCTTCCCAGCGAAGCGTCCGACGTGATAATGTGCTTGTCGAGGGAAGCATTTGAGAGCTATGACGAGGTTAAGGAAGCGCTCTTTAGACGTTATAGGTTGTCACCCGAGGCTTTCAGACAAATGTTCCGGTATGCTAAATAGGGGAATGAGTCACACGTGGACTTCGCGTTTCGTCTTAAAGCCGATTTCATTGAATGGATCAAGGGCGAAGGTGTTTATGACGATCGTGATAAAGTGGTAGAATGCATTGTAATGGAGCGATTCTACCGCTGCATCGAGGAGGATGTCAAGCTTTGGCTGCAGGACAAACTTGGTGGAGTACAGCTAAACAAGGCGGCAGAATTAGCTGAGGAGTATTATACTCGCCGAAAGTTGCATAGCCGGGCAGTGTGCGTTGAAAAGGGTGAAAGGAAAGAGGGCTTTTCAAAGAAATCTGATCAACGGAAACGCGCTCCGCACCGTAATTTCAAGAAGGACGTGTCCCTTACGAAGGACACTGTAGGGGAAGGGCAAATGGAAGCAGAGAAATTGAGTGAGGTTCCTAAACAACGCACTGATATCATATGGGTGTTTGAATTTAGGAAGCCGCTAATCTGCTGCTACTGCAAAAAGGAAGGGCACATTGCGATAAATTGTAAGCAAAAGTTTGCTTTCGCAACAATCCGAGAATCGGAAAAGAACATGTGGTTGTTAGAGCGGTATCTTCATGAAATTAGTGTGAATGGGAAAACGTGTCGAGCACTTCGACACTCAGCGGCAACAATGGACGTTTTCCATCTTTCGTTGATGTCTCTGGATGACTTTACAGGAGAATGCGCGTGGATCAGACAAGTCGCCGAAGAGCAGAGTGGTTGCTTACCAATCGCTACGATTGTCATTGAAGGCCCGTTCAGTTAGCTTCGCACCGAAGTGGCTGTGTCTGCCGCGCTTCCCGATCGTGTTCCTTATATTTTCTCTAATAACGCAGAGCAGCTTCTCAAAGAGCAGGGTAAATCGTTCTTCTCCAACTCTGCGTACATGGCCCTCACGCAATCGCAAGCGCGGAAGCTTTCGCAGGAACTTGATCTTGTTCAGTGTGGTCTAACACCGCCTGCAAAGGCTGCTGATCTGCGTGACCTTGGCGGTGAGTCCATGGAACCGCAGAAAGAAAATTCTCCTTGTGAGTCATTTGAGCAGTCACTTGAGCGGCCCATTGCCGAAGCGACTGGCATGGTCTCTGTCTGCGGAGGAGACGACATGGCACCATTGAGTCAGAGTGAGAGGGGTGCAACGCTCTCGCCTGTAGCGGAAAGTTGGAATGAGCTGTCGAGGGTTGATCGAGAAACGCTCATTCGAGAGCTACGTTAGGACCTCTCAATTAAAGTGCTAATGGAAAGCGTAAACTTGGGAAAAAAGAAAAAGTATGTTTTTTTTGAGAAAGCAGGGCTCCTGTATCGGAGCTACACAAATGCACAAGGTCGCAAGTATGAGCATCTCTTGGTGCCTAAAAAGTATCGTCGCCAACTATTGGAACTGGCGCATGAAAACGGGTGGGCAGGGCATCTCGACATGAAAAAGACGAAGGCTAGTTTCCCTTGATTTTAATTGGCCGAAATTTTGGAAGGATATTGAAGACTTTGTACGCTCATGCGACACTTGTCAGAGAGCGGGGGAATCGACGGACAAGTGGAAGGCACCCATGAAGTTTGTGCCAATTATCACAGAACCTTTTCAGCGCCTAGTAATTGATATCGTCGGGCCATTGCCAGAGTCAAGGCAAGGTTGTCGGTAAATCCTGACGGCCCTCTTTGTAGCCACAAAATTTCCGGAAGCGATACCACTTAAGGAGCTCAACTCCCCTCATGTCGTAGATGCACTGTTATCTACATTTGCACGCGTCGAATTTGCTTCTGAAATCCACTGCGACAAAGGTATTGTCTTCACCAGCTGCCTTACATCTACCTTTTTGGATAAATGTGGAATAAAAGCAGTGCACAGCTCGATCCATCACCCACAATCTAATCCGGTAGAGCGTATGCAATCCGTTCTGAAACGGATAATGAGAGCTCTTTGCTACGAGGACAAATGCGACTGGGAAGAGTATTTCTCCCGCTACGTTCGCTTTGAGATCAGCTCCTCATGAGAGCACTGGTTTTAGCCCTGCAGGGCTTGTGTATGGTAGAAGTTTGAGAACACTATTGCGAATGCTACGTGAGTCCTGGGAGGTATTTGATGAGGACCCTAATGCAGTTGCGTATGTTCTCGACCTCCTTCAAATGCTTGGAAAAACGAAAGATCTTGTGGAAAGCCACATGAAGGCTGCACAAGTGTTGTCGAAGGAGTACTACGACAAATCGGCGAAGAAGCGCACCTTTGAAGTAGGTAGTCAGGTAATGCTGCTGCGAGCGTCCAAAAAGATCAAGCTTGAGGTTAATTGGGAAGTGCCCGCTGAAGTAATATCGAAGCTTTCTGATACAAATTAGGAAGTGAATTTAGGAAGGCGGCCGAACAAAATTTACCACACTAACTTGATGAAACCATATGTTCAACGACATGCGGTCGTAAATCTACTTTTGGATGCTTCAGAGAAAGAGGGAGCAGAAATTTTGACTACAAGTGATGTAATCGAAAGGGGATCGGAGGTAATCTTGGAGCAGTGGAACCTAGAACATAGGTTAAGTGAAGTCCAGAAGGAGGACCTGAAAGGACTGTTTCTGAGTTTAAAGATGTGGTTTCGAACCATCCCAGAACCACGACGGTGATTGAACACGATATCTAGCTAACTTGTGAGGAGTCAATCCGTAGCAAGCCGTATCGATGTACCCCTGTGCAAAAGTAGATCATGAAAGAGGATATCGATAAAATGCTGGAGCTGGGAATCATAGCACCGGGTGTGAGTGACTATATACCTCCTTTAATATTGGTGCAAATGCCGGGAAAAGAACCGAGGCCATACATTGATATCAGCGTCTTAACGCCATACTTCGAGACCAAACTTACCTGATACCAAACCTAGAGGAGAGAATAGAAACTGTGTCACAGTCTAGCTATATTTCCACGTTAGACCTCGTGCGAGGGTATTGGCAAGTCCCCCTCACAGAGCGTGCTAGCCGCTATGCTGCATTCGTTTCTCCATTCGGAACGTATCGTCCACTTAAGCTGACATTTGGATTGAAAAATGGACCCTTTTATTTTTCAAGCCTAATGGGCTACGTTTTTAAAAGCCTCTCTGAGTTTGCTCTGCCGTATGTTGACGATGTCGCCATCTTCTCAAACAACTGAGAAGAACATGTTGAGCACTTACGCGTCGTGCTGAACAGGTTTAAAGAAGCTGGTCTTACCGTGAAACCTACTAAATATCACTAAGGGTGCGGTGAGGTGTCATACCTGTAACTCGTTGTGGGGCGTGGCCGACCTAGACCTTCCGTCGTGAACTATCCACGACCAACCACAAAATCTGAGATAAGGGCATTATTGGGCCTAGCTAGATACATTCAGCATTACGTGTAAAACTACTTTAGCATTGCCAGTCCTCTAACTGATGCACTTCAAGATTCCGAGCCGGTTAAAATAGTATGGTACTCAGAAAAGGCGGATGCGTTTTGCAAGTTGAAACAAGCCCTAAGCGAAAAGCCCGTTGTCATGGCATCCGATTTCTCTAAGAGATTTGTGATTCAATGCGACGCGAGTGATCGTCGCATTGTGCCAGGAAGACAGTGCTGGTAACGAAAGGCCAGTTTGTTATTTAGGTCGAAACTCAACTGCAGGGAAGAGACATACAGTACCTCTGATAAGGAATGCGCCTCGCTCGTGTGGGCCGTTCAAAAGCTAGCCTGTTATGTCTCCGGTTCGATGTTTGTGGTGGAAACGGACCACTGTCCTCTAACCTGGTTAAATATCATGTCGCCTAAAAGTGGCCGGTTACTGAGGTGGAGCATGATACTTTAACAGCAAAACTTTGACGTTCGCTACAAAAAAGGATAGCTAAACACTAATGCAGACGCATTGAGCTGTTCGTTTCACTTAGTACCTTCTCACTTTTCGGTTTCTCGCTGGCGATTCGGGGCAAAATTTTGTCCTCATCACGGCGTTAGCTGAGCGCTCTCGTCCTGAGTGATCTCATGGGGACAACTTTATGTTGTATTCTATTTCATTATGTTGCCGTACGTGTAAAAATTTGAGTTTTCATTTCAAGTCTTCTATCCCACATGTGCCTCTTGATGTAGAGGGCACGAAATTCTGATAGACATTTTGTCTGGTGTTCTGTCGGGTGACTGAGGGCACTTGCTTGTGTCGTGTGTTGTCTGTTGTCGAACCGTTCTTGACAAGTTCCTGAACCATCAACAAGTGCTGACACCAAAAATCGTCAGAAGAGACTAGTGAAGCTGGCAGACAAGTTGTGGCAACAAGCCAGTAGAGCTGGGATCCGTCCTCAAGGAATGGATGTGTTCACAGAACTGAGCCTAGAGCTACATTCTCCCCATGTCCCTGGAGGCAAACCTGGAGGGACCTAGCGAACGAGCGTGCCCGACATCCAAGTCACGTAAAAGGAGCTCGTCTTGTCGGCGCATTTTCTGGCGGCGGGGGTGCTGTTACGCCTGGCAGTCCACACCGAACGTCAATGCCTCTGCAAAGGCGATCTGGGTTCAGGCCAGCGATTGGGCCCGCTTGACGCGATCAACTCAACGATGTCATCAAGTGGCGGCGCCGGTCTGTCACGCAACGCACAGCGAGCTCCCTCAGCCCACGAGCCCGTTGAAGCAGTCGGCGCCTTCCAGTCTGCCAACTCTTACGCAATGTGGGCAAGTTCACTAGTCGTTGGGTGCAACCACGCGCAGTCGCTCCGGATTTGATGAGCAAGACGCGGCCCAACGGCGGGCCCCATTGAAGGATTCTGACATAACGGCCAGCAGCGCTTCTCGTTGGATGTTGGTGACTCAAAAGATCCACCCGGTGCCTATACAGAAGCCCTGCGGCCCGTCACCAGCAGCAGACCTATGTGTCAGAAAAAGCCTCTCGATTGCTTCGAGCCCTTTTCGCTGTCGGCGTGGCCGGCGTCCTTGGGAGCGGCGAGTTTCGTGGCGTCCTTCGTAACCTCGTCGGTGGTGCGCTTCGTAACAGTGGTTGGCAGCTGCGAGAGATAAGATCTCGGCTCTTCGAGCTCCTAATCTGTCGGCCCCAGTACCGAATTTGTAACGCCTCTATTTCTATTCTGTACATAGACCTTGCCTTAATTCACCGTCATCTCGCCCACTCGTCTATCAGCTCTTCGCAGAAGCAGTCACGAGCTGAGTAACACATGCTACTAAAAGGCTGGTGACCTTGGCGGCGGAGTTCGAAGCAGTGGCGCCTTCGGGACCGTGTTGGCGTCGCGCCTTCGTAGCTAGGCTAAAAGCCTAACGACGTCTCACCCCCTATCGACCAAAAAACAGTTTACATCATGACATATACATTTACACATCAGCAACACACAACTATATAAGTAGGTTACATATTTCACACGAATTTACATGTTTATTGATAGATGATACTGGCATGCCATAAATGACGATTACTTTGCTATTGGATCTCTAGAGCGCAAATATAAAGTGAATACAAGTGTATATTTTTTTTGATTTTATAAAGGTCACACAGCGAACATTGACGATGTATTGAATTCTAGGCGAAAGAAATCCAATTCAGTGGACGCATTTTTTAGTTGCATTTTGTTGCAGGGTTGCCAACATTTTTATATTACTCGCAAAACGCGGGTGTCTGGACGCAATGCATGGGCTCGCCGAACAGGCGATGCGGCGTGGTTGAAGTGCTGATTTTGGCCACATTACAGAGACTGAAAAACTTTGGTGCCATTGACACCATTTGAGCTTGACTACAAAAACCTGCTGCGGAAAATATTCTATAGTTTCACTGCGAAAACAATAGTAATATTAGTGGTTTTGTGTGCCAAAACACAATATGACTACAAGGTACCCCTTAGTTGCGTAGTGAATGGCTTTTGTAAGTTTGACCGTCTCATTTTCTTTAACGCGGTCGCGTCAAATTAGGCTTGTTTGTTACCCATAATCGAAAAAAATATAACAGCCTTAAGATGACGATACAACGCACAGATACAAATGAACGCTGACTTGCGACTGGTTTATTCGTGAAGTGACCAAGAATTTATACCATTGACACATCACAAGAAACAGATAATCACAACATTCATGGAAACTCCTTTTCTTCGTGAAAGAGAGCTATCAAAGGAGTCATAACGCACTGATCACCATGCAGCGCTAATAATCAAGTTTGCTTCTATAATTTGAGGCCTCTGGCGTTCCCAGATTTTAGGGACGACACTGAATATGACATAGAACAGAACGCATGATGTACAAGGTTACCTAGCTGATACTTTTCTACATTGTACTTGTGCCCTGATTATTTAGAATTGAGGCACCTGCTTATCTGGCCCACGAAAAACTCTATTTTTCTCTGTGTAGTGGTCCATCATTTTTTGCGCTGTTATATTTTTTCGTTCCTTAACGCACAATATGACATCGCAAAGTACACGGGTCTTGGTATTTCGCCTTTGTTGAAATACGATCGCCATGGTTTGGTCTAATCTGCATCTTTGTGGTCAGCAGCTCAGCACCGTTACCTCAGTACCACCACGACACACACCTCTGAAGAGGGCAAGAGTCGAACGGTCTCAAGTATTTTGTAGAAGTTGCTTCTTTCGCAAGCTTGTGATGCAACTACTGTACCGAGACTTGAACTTTAGTGCCCGGATAGATATATAAGAACGACGAAAAGCAGTCTACCAGAATTAAAACATCTGCTTTGCTGCCCTACACTAGGGGGAGCAGGAAGGAAAATAAAAAGGGAAGCAAAAATAAGAACTGCATCGCAAAAAAAAAAACGAAGGTGCGGCGCGGTATCGTATTGTAACGTAATAAATAGGCCACTGCCTCGCAAAATATGTAATGACGCCTTACGATGCGACGATCATCTTTAGAAAAATAGTGGTGAGAAGTAATATATACAGTTTCTTTAATGAACATTTGAAAAGATGCAGGCTTATAAAACTCCTCATGAATAGGGAAGCGTAATGAAAGGCGGATAGGGCGAGAAATAGAAAAAAAAAATTGTGATTGATGATGCGTACTGCAGGAGCACTCCATCATTTCGGGATGGGTGTTATTCTTGCCTTGTTAAATCACGTTTTCTTTACAAGAAATATCTTTACCACCTATGGCAGATTAAAAAGTTCCCTGGAATCATGTGCATAATTGTTAGAAATGATAAATGATCGATTTATTACCTATACTCGGGGGAAGTAAGCGAAAAACGTGGTTTTTCAACCACGCCACAGATTTTCCGACATGGCCCACCTTTACACGCCAGCTCCACTGGCGTGTAAAGGCGGGTCACAGGTAGGTAGGTTTCACAGGCTCATCCCAGTTTTTGATAACACTCATGTGGTCATACTCCTCGAGCCAATCTTCAACGTCTCACCCGGAAGCCCTGAGAATATCGTAGAAGTAAATAAAAAAAAACAAAGAGCAACTACCAACGGCGCAGTCTTCTCGACGACAACGCCCATAACCCTTCTAAATGTTAACGCGCGAAGTCTTGCGAACAAGGCAGAACAATTTAAAGCTGTCTTATTGGCCCAAAAACCCGATATTGTTACTGTGAGCGAAACGTGGCTACATTCAAATATACATGACCATAAAATTGTGCCACCGAGCTACACAATTGTCTGCAAAGATAGGGACACTAGAGGCGGCGGAGTAGCAATTGTTTTACGGCAGGGAATCGCTTACACAGTCATGCCAGAGGTGAACAGTGTCGAAGCGGTTTGGTGTAAGCTTCTCCTGAACGACGGCAACGTGTATGTTGGCGCTGTTTACAGGGCCCCGAATGCTGATGCGACGTACCTAAACCCCCTTCTGAATTATATGAATTTGCATACGCTCGGTGGCAGGATTATAATGGCGGGTGACTTCGACCTACCTGACGTAAATTGGTCCTCATTAAGTCCAGGCCCCCTGTCGAATAATATAGTCATCAAATTCTTATTTGCTTTCAATCTAACTCAGCTTGTTGGAGAAAATACACGAATGCAAGGACAGTCGCACTCAGTGTTAGACCTTGTATTGGCAAGTGATCACTTTTCCACCGATAGTGCAAGTGTTGAAACAATTGATGGCATATCGAATCATAAAATAGTTCTGTGCACTTTGCCTTTAGCAACTCCAATACGGCAATCTAGCCCAGTAAAACATGTGCCCTCCTTCAGTAAAGCTAATGACGCAGCAATAATGAACTACCTATCCCACGAGTATCCCGTGTTTTCTGAGCTATGTGCAAATAAAAACGCGAGCATAGATGAAGTGTGGACACAGTTTAAGCATCATATCATGCATTGTATTTCTAACTTTATTCCCAAACGAAAACTGGTTACAAGAAAGCACAACCCATGGGTTACCGCGGCATAATTCACCTTAAGCGCAAAATCAAGCGAGAAAGGAAGGCAAAAAAAAAAAACGCTTGAAAGCGCTAGGTCGCAATTATCAATAAAAAACAGCGGAGGATCCATTTGAGGGCTGGTGACCAGATGAGATGGGTTTCTTGGCGGTGGCAGCGGTGGTGAAGATGGCGCGCTGGGCTGGTTGGCTTGCGACATTACCGAACCCAGGTCGTTTAAGCGTCGGCATGAATGGAGTTCCAGGGATGTGTTCTAGAAGTGGATGGGGTCGTCCGAGATTGCAAGAGGACGCAGGAACTGGGCAGCACTCTCCACCACTTGTAAGATGGCGGCGAGTACCCTCAAGACTCTTCTTTATTTTCGAGTATGTGCCCCACAACGTAAACTTGACTGGTGATGATGAGTAAGTAGAGATGAAAATATGGGACGCATGGGACGCATAAATATTGCTCACAATATATATATATATATATATATATATATATATATATATATATATATATATATATATATATACATACATACAGCTTCATGTTTTGTGGTAAACAAGTGTTTTTCTCCTAATGAAATATAACTGTTCAGCATTTGCTGTAAAATGCATTAGATTTAGTGTAAAACACGTGTTTTTCTCCTAATAAAATGTAACTGTTTGATATTTGCTATAAAAGGTATGCATTTTTTTAGCTTACGATTCTGAATTAAAGGCTGCATAGGCTTGCTAGAGCTGTGACACTACTTATTCGTTTTAAAGGTGACTTACACAAACTGCATAACAAGCTTGAGAGAATCCTGAGCTCTGCATGGTATGAGTACAATAATCCACTACTGTAGGTGGCTTCACAATTGTTCACTTTTTTACTGAAGATGAGGTTATTTTACTGAATATGAGCGAAAAAAACTCTGCGATTTCACACATTGTTTCTTGCAGGCAAACTACAAAACGCTGAATGCTTTAGGTTCCAGCTTCATTATACCATTGTTCTGTAAGGTAGCCATTGGATTTTGGTATAGATAATTTGAAAGTATTAGTTTTTGTTCCTAGGCTACTGTGATTTTTTGTGTATAAGCGCTATGTGGAAGTCTGCAGTTAGAGTAGATCTAAATACCGCATGTTTCTCCTCCAAAGCGGCGCCAGCAAGCGTACCGAGGTTGTATCTAATAGCGCAATTTTAATGAAGACAGAAAAAAAAACTGACATATAGCCACCTAATAGATCTCTGTATAGACGTCTCAGTAGACGCCCGCAGGAGTTTTAACAGCATGATGCAGCACGCATTCTCATAAAATATTTTATGTGAACCTTTTTATTGCGTAATGCAGGCACCTTTAGCGTATCTATCTATCTATCTATCTATCTATCTATCTATCTATCTATCTATCTATCTATCTATCTATCTATCTATCTATCTATCTATCTATCTATCTATCTATCTATCTATCTATCTATCTATCTATCTATCTATCTATCTATCTATCTATCTATCTATCTATCTATCTATCTATCTATCTATCTATCTATCTATCTATCTATCTATCTATCTATCTATCTATCCGTTTGTCTCTCTGTCTTTTGGTCTGTCTGTCTGTCTGTCTGTCTGTCTGTCTGTCTGTCTGTCTGTCTGTCCTCAGCCGCCGACGTCTGCTTGCTTTCGCGATCACCCCTAACCTTCCTGCCCTTCCTACTTCCTTCCTATTCCTCACCAGTTTTTATGACCATCCTGCATGTTCATGTCATCTTAGTTAAATAGCCTCAAGAAGGTTTTTCTGTTATGATAAAGCTGAATTATAAACTACAATGTGAAAAATGAGGGTTCAAATGATGAAGGTTCCTTAGAAGTGTACCTCCTTTACGTCCTTTCCGAGTCTCATAGTTACGACGAAATAACTCTCTTAATGTATTCAGCATGAACACAGAGAAAACGATAAAAAATGCAGATATTAGTGGGAAGCCAAACACAAAATAAATGTAGATTTTTCACACTGGGTGCTATCCGTGGAGGCTTTTTTAAGCCCTCTTTGTGCGATAATCTACTAGGCTTCAAGGAACATTGCTGGTTTTCGCGAAAAGAGCACAACAGTACTGTCATTGTGAATTTACATTTCACTGAGGACGTTCCTATCGCCAATATCTGGGAAGACAGTTGAAGCTCTTTTAATAGCGAAGATACTGACAAGCCTTCATTTAAAAGGGCTCTACTATGATTAGGTGCGTGTGTATTGAGACGCGTGATATACACCAACCACGCGCGCAAATTTTATTCGCACATAGCACGTAAAAGGAAAAGCTGACTTTATTTTCTCTCTTTCGAACTGTGTACCGCTGCCCAATCGTTGTACTGGTCAACCAAGAGAAAATGCGAAATAATAACACTGCGAAGTGAAAACGTGTCGGCGAAAGAATGCTTACCGATGTTGGTTTTCTATATTCTGTGATTATAAATACGAAAGTAAAATCAATCGTACCGTGATTGCACGAGTGATTGCGTTACCTATGGTGATTGCTTAAAGTAGTTATGAGAGCATGTTTTCTAGCTTGATTGTTACTTCGTGTGCTTTAACTCTCAGTAATCTCTTTTATTTTTTCTGTCTGCTCAATCACTGTCACTAGTTCGGATGACAATGTGCGGTTAATGTCGCAGGACTACGCCACTTTACAAGACGGAGGCCAAGGCAAAGAGAATGAAAAGTACAATGACACTGCAAAAAAAATGCAACTGCACGTTATCCATCAAAAAAAATTAGTCATATGTATCAGGAAACTTTGTAGAGTTTGTTGAGGAGCGAACATCGCAGTGTTTGTTTATAGTAATCGTACGCAGAATTTCAGAAATCAATGCCAAGAATTACTAAATAATCATTGGGTTTAAAAGTAAAATTTCTAAACTTAAATAATCAGGTACAGCAGACGTCCTTAATAGCTAGGATTGCCCAAATTAGCGAAAATTTATGTAAGCTTTGCTAAATATGGTACCAAAATATTTACACTACAATATATATCCGTATCTTCACTCAAAAAGTGATTACCTGAGGCTCACATTTATTCTCACCTATCCGTGATTATAATAACCTGGCTGAACTCCGTCCGAGTGAGGCTATGTGAGCAGTTTTAGTTAGCGACGAATTATACTAAATATTTACAGCGCTAAAAACAAACGAAGGACAAAGACTTGCGCTGACGCAAGTCTGTGTCTGGTAATAATTGAAAAGCACGATGTCAGTTTTTAAGCTTGCGCTCGTGCTACCAATCACTCCAACACGCAATCACAGGCGACCGAACAAAAACGGCCTTTATTTGTCAGTTATGTACATACTTGGTGCATTTACGCAGTTGAAGCCCAATTTCCTCAGGTGAGCGGTCTCTATTGTTTATATTTCTGTTTTTGTTTTTGCACGTTTGATAAAGGTGGCAGAATCAAACTGTAATGTGCATTTACATTAATTGCAGTGATATGTAACATATCCCCCTGGTTTTTTACTCATATTCAATAAACTCGCATGAACTCTGATATTGACTCATCAGGTTGTCTTCCCGATGTGCTATTTATCGCAGCTGAAAGGTATCCTATAAACCACGTGCGTTACTGAGTCTGTGTAACAATGAGCATGCGTCATTGAGCATGATATTTCTGCTCAAAAAAGGGCGAATCCCAGCTAGCTTACATTGGGCAGACAACACAACTTTTACGCTATACCTGTGTACAATCAGTGTGGAAAAACTTACGAATGTATATGCAATCACCTGCGGTCTACTTTAATTTTTTTTCTTTTGTTAGTGTGTTTCGTGTATCTTCAGGACAAACTCAAACATGGCAGAGACAATTAAAGAGGCAAACCCGGGAGCGTATAATTGTTGCCGCTTTTTAATAACTGCAGCAATTATATGGGACGAAGGCGCGTGGGCTTCATTCACATTGTCATCCGGCTCCATGATCACCAGTTAAAGTCAACTCCGTGGCTCCACTCGGGTAAAATGAACCACTTTCCCCTAACGTACTTATCACAGCAGCTAAAGAGAGCTCCAAAGTTGTCGTTGACTGCTGTGTTTTAAGCTGAAGTGGCTGCTTCACAATTTATTCTAGTGATGAACGTGTGAGGATCGTTTCATGAGTGCATTGAACATCTTTTTATACATAATTACTAGTTGTTTATTTAATCGCATCTTAGTGGGGTAGTGGCGCAAGTCGCGGCAGTGCGACATGGTAGGGTCAATTTCAGTTTACATTTAACAAAATTTGGAAGTACCGACAGTTCCATACGCTTCTTTTTAGACCACGGCCTTTCCTTAAGCATCGAAATAGGCAGGTGAGCCAAGCAATGAAAACGTAGCATATTCACCAAGGTAGAAAAATGTCAATTAATGTCCCATCTGTCTTTATTACAGCGAAAGCTGTTATGAGATCACAACTCGGGTCATGCGCAGATGCATGTTTTCCGCTGCCCCCACCGCCACCGCCACCGGTGTCCGTAACCACATCGCGCGAAATGAGAAAATAAGCCTTGTACCAATGATACAGTGAGGCTTGAACCTGGGTCCGCTGGGTACCAGCCCAATATTCTACCACTAGATTACGGTGCTTGTAAGTTGTCAAACTTGCCTTAGGCAGGCATGACATATAGCACCAATGGCACAGCGGGGCTCGAACGCGGGTCTGTTGGGTGCCAGCCCAATAATGTACCATTGGGCTACTCCGGTGCTTGCGACTTGTTGTAGAAATTGCCTCGGGTAGGCTTGATATCGAGAAAGCAATCGCGTGAATACAACTTTTAAAGCGTTTTACAACAGCGAAATAACAACCAGTCATCGCACAATGCGATTAGCGTAATGAGTGGGCCGTCCAATGCTCCAACCCATTACAAAAGCTTGTTCTTCTTTTCCTATTAATTGTGGCGCATACCCACTTTAGATAATTCCTCATCGTCATCAGCCACTGCATGGACAATTAGCACAAAATTCCTAGAAAGTGTTTAGGGGATACCACGCTTCTCAGAAGAATAGACAGTTATAGTATACCGGGCTTACCGGGATACCGGGCGTACCATGATGGCGGAATCGAAGTGCGCATGCGCAGATACGTAGGTTACCCGTACCGCTTACCATACGCGCGGTAATTGTCAGATTTAAGGTTACCGTAGTAGCGTAAGTGTACGTAGTATACGTAAACATGGCGGTGTTCCTGGACGCCCACTTCGAAGAGATTTTGGCATAGTTGTTAAAAGATTTACCTTGTTCGTAGCAAACGACTGCTTAAAGTGGCACGCTTGCCTTTAGTTAGCTTCGATGACGGAATATTACGGATAAGTTGGCTTAGTTTTTGAGATGGCTTCCCATTTCGAACGCATCTAGGCCTAACTACAACATCGATGTAAAAAAATTGGCAACATATTTTTTTTCGCGTTTGGTGCCTGGTTCATATTTATTTGCTTTTATTATTCGCAAAATAAACTTGTAACAATGCTTCGCGCGGCGGCATAGGCAAACATTCTCGCTTTCTTTTCTTCTTAATTGTTTTTAACTTATTAACCATCCGACAGGTGGCGCCACCGTCCCAGCTGGGGCACGTAAAACACGTAAACGCTATCCCGCTAAACCATAAGACGCTCTCCACCACTAACGTTTGCTGCACGGTAACGCCGTTCTCTTAACCTCCGCTATCACGGTAACGGTAAACTATAACTGTCTAATGACGAAAAATAGCATAACAAATACCGTCCTATTCCCCAAATGTTTATTATTAATGCCCCAGTGGGTACCAAGCAAGTGTGCTCGCAGTAGTTACCCGATGAGTGTTCTGAAAAGGCTCTGAAAGGTCGCTCTTTCAGCTTTCGCTGTGACTGTGCAGCGCCTACAACACAGGCCCTGGCGGTATTTCTTACCTACAAAGAGGTATTTTCAGTGTGATGTGCATGGGTCGACAAAAAATAATATATTTAAAAGGAGGTCGTAAGACCCACTTAAGAAATACGCTTTGCTCTAAAGGCTCCCCAACCTCAAACCCACCAAAGTTTACTTCAGCCGGACTCACTATCTCAGACTCACCGAGCCAGTGCTTTTATTATAGCTAATTGCTTAATTGCTTTGTGGACCTTCTTCTGAAATGGGTAATATCTTTGCCTTTATTAGAAGCGAAGCAGCTCTTTGACTAGCTTGTGTCACGCTGTCTCTCCGCACAAGGTACCGCGCACCGCAAGTGCTGGCCCGGTGCCAAGTTGGTCACGCTGGGGCTTCGCGATGACGTCACGCTCTCCTCGCAGTTAGCGCTGAGGTAACTTCCTCCTCGCCTGTCAGTGCTCGCCGTGACGCCCGCAGCTGCCGCTTCATCCGTTCGCCCGTAACCACCACTTGTTACACCACCGACTCGTCTGTTCACGCAAAAAAAACCTGACGCGCGCTTGATGTACGCGTTTAAACATGCCTGTACATGTCAACTACAAGGCTTACGCCAGCCATTGCTAAAGACAAATCTTGAGCGCTCAGCGCAGCAGCCGCGTTAGCGCCGCTCAACCCGTGATGCCACCCGTGCGCACCGCTGTTGCTTCGCATCCCATCGGGGTTCCCTTCGAGGAGACTGTCCAACCTCCATTTTATTTAAAGCACCCAAGTTCGATTCCGCGTGCCGCAGTCGTTTTCTGGGTTATTTGTTCCTTCTTGCATTTTCATATATATATATGTAAAGATACATACACATATACAGTGAGTGACGGTGACGCCGGCGGCAAGATCCAGCTGAAAGTGTCCACATAAGTGCTATCCCAATAAAAAGACAAGAAACGACCCCTCTCTTTTTGAAGGCACACTTTGTCCCGGCTTAGCAGTACCTTGTGGTATTGGGTATAATTCACCGCATAGTAAACTTGCATTGCGGTTGAGTCTACCTATCTTAGTCCTTCTTCATGAGGTGGTTGAAAGCTTTTGTTACAGTTTTGTGGGACATATGCACGCTAGTATACTTTTGGGTTTCTATATTTGAAGGGCGAACAGCTAGAGACAAGTTGAATGGGGTAGCAGACCGAACAACTGGTTAACAAGCTGTTGAGGTCTATATGACATGGCACTTTACTTGGACCGTTCTTTGTCATGTGGAAATGAGAGGCACCTCTTTCACGCAGTATTTTGTGTTAAATTTCGAAGCCTCCTTGTCCTCCTTTTTTTATATCTTTCTGAAAAGGGTCCCTCATCACTTCCACTAGTCCATAGGGGGTACCCAAAGCATGCATACGGGAGAACCACTGTGCTAAGCATTTTATCAACTGGTCTCACCACGTCGTAGACAGCAGCATATTTCTCAGCCGTACGCACTAAGATTCAGACTCACACCTTCACCTTAGTCTGCATGATCCTACGTGAGTTGACTCTTGAGTCCATTAGGGTGAAAAATTGCTTGTCTTTTATCAATGCCATAATGCTCTTTCGCTCCAATATTTCTGACAACTGGTGCTCTGAGACACGCCTTTTATTCTTAGCAAACCGATTGTTCTGAATAGTTAGCCTCCAACTTGTCCTACCCCACTACTTTGTCTTGTAACTACAGACACGAGGTTTCAGTTTTTTTTTTCAGACTAGTAAGGGTATATTTGTGAAATACGCAACTCATACGAAATGTTTTTATTTTCACACGCCCATAGCTCACGCTTCTGATCGATCAATAAATATTGAGGTGGTGCGTCAACACTAGTTTGTTGAGATAAGTCTAAATAGACGAGCATAGCTTAATTTGATATGACTCTTACTAATCCTGATGATCAGCAGATAGGGCCATAGGCAGGCAATGAAAGGTCGAGTTCATTTGGACCTAATCGAGAAAAATATTTGTCGCTTAGGACTCACAAGAACTGAGACTTACCAGTATTTTCCACAACCGAACTCACTCGGGCTTAGGATTCATTAAAATTTCGCTCAACGTCACTCGCATTCAGACTCAAGCTCACAAAAATATTACTCTCCCACGATCACTCAGTATCACGGCCCAATGGGGTCCCGAGTATCTCAGCTCATAAGTCAGTTTGCCGACCTCTATGCATAGTAATAAATTATCTATCAGTCCGTGTTTTTTTGAACTCGTGGTTTTTACTTTTAGCTTCACATAGTATTCATGCTTAGTTGTAGCACTGTCCTTTATTACTTTTAATAATCACATAACTTCACCGTCAGGCTACGGGCAGCTTCATACACAGCCTAAAGCTCCCGAAACACCGTGAAACTGTTCCAAAGAGGGCATCGTTCACGTGCCAAAGCGCTTGTACAGCGCGACACAAGCTGGTGGTTGCGGTTCTTTCTGCTCCCCAACTGCATTATTTTTTGGGACAGATGAAATGTGTCTGTGAGATGACAGTGGCGGACATGTTCAGACTGCCAGCTGTGTGGTTCCGTTTACAAGAAAACAACCAAGAGGACCGTTTGACATATCGAGAAATAAGGAGCAGTGCGGGATATAGATCTAGGTCCTACCGCTACGTAACAGTGGTGAGTTCAAATTTAAGCGATGTGCATGCGTGTGCACGTGAGGCACATTGATGCCCCGGACATCGTGCTGCCTGCGATTCTAATGGGAATGGTCCAAATAATTTTCGGAAGAGGCATTCCACTTGCGAAAAGTATATAACTGGCGGATAACCTCTGTTTAAGTTTCTCGGTCATTAGACGAAATCATTGTAGAGGAGCAGCCCTTTCAGTATTGATTTATCAGTAAAAAGGCTTTTATCAGTTTCATTGGTATCACTTTTTATTGTTTTTAACATTTGCCTAAAATAAATGTTTTACACTCACAGCAATGCCTCAGCGGTGACACTTGCAATAATAAGCAAACATCTGGGCTGTTGCACCTACATTCAACCGTAATAAATCAAGCTTTTTATTGCACAGAGAGCCGATTGTTCGCCGAAAAGGGCTGCCAAATTTGGTGAAGATTTTACTATTTAAGGTTTCAAATCGAGATTAACGGCTCTCACCAGACCACGGCAAATGAATTTTCCTCGGGGGTGATGAAAAATGGGAATTACTATGTACTTTAATTTATTTACACGCCTTTCGGGATCAAAAACACATTGACAGTTTCTATTTCACCATGCCTCATAGTGATAAAATAATTATGACGCTTCAAATTCAGACTTTTTTGTTTTTTTAGCGGAAACCACCGCAAGGTGCACGTTTTGAACAGCTACTTTTTTCGCCCAAGTGCTCATTTCAAGACTGATGACGCACTCAGGCACTCTACGCATGTTTTGGTTCAGAATTAGCTACGTAGAAAGTAAAGCGGTTTTCACCGAAGTTTAGAAAGCTAGAACCACTAAACTGCCCGCCTCGCAACCACAGTAATATCAGCGTTTTCATGCGCTTCAAGCACAGCTGCACCTCTTTCGGTAGGCGCTCACATGATGAAACTGAGGCCGTAGTTTCGTGACCATAACAAGTGTCTAAGGAGTCTGTTTAAGAACAGTAACAACGCGTTGAAAACGAAACACACACACACACACTGACTCACACACACTCACTCACACACACACACACACACACACACACACACACACACACACACACACACACACACACACACACACAAACACACACACGCACACGCACACACACACGCACACGATATGCCTGTACTAAATGTGACAATTTCCGGCCTCTTCAATAGCACTTCTATTGCATTAGTGTTTTTTTTTTGTGCCCAAAGTACGTACGATCGAGTATTCGGCACTGCATGGTGCATTGTTGGGGCAAACATAGACAGTGCCGTGTGTCTCTGTTCCCTCTGCTTTCATACGGGTTGCGTTCACTCACAGCACACACGCAGGCACAGTGCACTGACACTTTTACTCACACACTTGCTTCACCAGCCGCGTGGCGGGAGGGAGCATGCATTTGCGCCAAATATTTTTTTCAAAGTATCGATGAAGCCTCTTTTTTCATGTAAAAGAATTCTTGCCCACATGCGTGTGCCCTTTGTCACGGGTAACTAGCGATGCACCCCATTATGTTTTTTTTTTCCTCAGGAAATATTCCTCCAGCGTTATCGTTCAATATTTCTCGGAAATGGCGGGAAAACCGCGTCGCTCCATCACGATGCCTCCAAAAGATTCTGCCACTGCACCACGCGCCCCTCTGTCGCGGAGGTGGTCGTAACAAGCAAAAGATGAAGAGGAAGAATGGGAAGTTACCAAGATATTAGCATCTGGTTTTCCTATCAGCACTCGTGTTGCAACAAGCGTACAACGCAACAGCGTAATCGAGCCGTGTTTGTATCACCTTCGCAGCCGTTAGCATGCATTCGCATCTTAGTTGAAACCTAATTCGTGCCATAAGAAAAGCGAAAGCGCTGACACCCTTCGGCTCTTGTTCTCATTTACATCTACTTCGAATTGTCGCTCATGCGCAACCCACTGCGTTTTCGCTCCCAATCAAAGACGCCGCCGACAATGACCCTGGAATTTCTCGCAAAAGGAGCTCTTTATGAGTCTCGCCTTAATAGCTGTCGGAGTTATGTACTAAAATCAATTGAGGTGTCGTGTGTTCGGGGTGACGTATACGTAATAGTTAAGTAAAAACTGCCTACTTGTTTTTTGCCATCTGTATTTTTCTATTTATGACCACCTCATAGTAAGCCAGGCTTGAGGCACTGTTTTCCAGTGTGCCTTTTAATTATTCAATGGTTCTCAAACGGAGCAAAATAGAAGCTTCGGATTGCCCTATAGCGACGCGATGTCCACCGAGGAAGAACTTTTTCCAATCTAACTTACAGCCTCCTCTTCTGCGGTTGTATATCTACAATGATTTTGATGAACGAAGCTCCATCTACGTGCACACAAACCTAGACCATGACCGAACTAAAACGCTGGACTTTTTAGTGCTCCTAAATGCTGTAGGCTCGTGTGCTCAGATTTGGCTGCACGGTAAAGAACTGCAGGTGGTCCAAATTTCCGGAGCCCACCATTACGGCGTCTCTCATAATTATGTGGTTGTTTCGGGACGTTAAACCTCACATAATAATCAATCATGCATCAATCAATCAATCAATCACTTGATTGTGTACACTTACTCATTATCCGCAGTTTCAAGCAAGCATAATGAGGAAATACTTTCCCTGGTATTACCAGATGCGTATGCTTTTTGTCGTTCCGCGTAGGCCTCCCTAAGAGCGACGAATTGGTGCTCGTGCATTAGAATGAGTGCGTATAGTATGGTAATGACACTGAGCGCCATCTGTGTGCCAGTTCCAAATGTTTATATATGAGTGTTCTTTTGAGTGTAACTTATAGAAAGACTCGAATCCGAAAAAAGTAAACTTCATTGTTATTTTTCGAGGATACTTTACTCGTGTTGAGACTAGTCTTTTGGGGATCCCATTCAAGCTTTGCCAATTCTTTTAAACAAGAATTGTGCCTCAGTGTACAAGATTCTCAATAAGTTTTTGAGAATGTCACACACTTATCCTTGCAAAAACTCTATCAATTCAAGCCAATCTATGCACAAACGCACTCACCTGCCACTTCTTTCTTTTTACCATATAGGTGATTTTTATCTCCCTATATAATCTGCATATAAAGACTAATCCCCCTAGATTTTTACCCTTTTCGGCGCAAGTCAAGATTTCATATGTTTGTCTGGTTTTTGGCCTTCCTCAACTGGTTACGCCACATGAAAGTACTGCTTGAAATGCATCCTTGGCCTAACATTGGCTAAATCGCCCAAACTACCTTTTAAAATCGTCCATCATGGTGCCGTAGTGGTTGCGGTGCTCGGGTGCTGTCTCGGAAGTAGCAAGGTCGACACCAGCCACGGCGGTGACAAGTGCTAGAGACCATGTACTCTGTGATGTCAGTGGATGGTAAAGAACACAAGGTGGTGAACACGTTCGGAGCACTCCACTACGACGTGCCTCATAGTCACATCGTTTTGGCCCCCAGTATTATTAGTACCACTCAAGATCACTTGTCCACCTTGTATGAACGATCATCGTGCACGTGCTTTTCACCATAATATGCTACACCTCAGAACGAACTAAAGAGAAAAAAAATATTACTTGTAATTTCAGAAAAGCAAGTTTTGGTGCCAATAGGAGAGAGAGAGAAAGAGAGAGAGAGAGAGGTAAACTTCGATGTTTCTGGCAGATTGCTGGGCTGGGCACCCATCTAGAAGCTCAAGGAGAGACCGTCTCTCCCGGCAGCTTCCTTTGCCTGCTGTATTGCCCACAGTTGCTTCTTTAGGCCCGAACTGAGCAGCACAGTCCACCAATACGCCCGAAGGTCTTCAGTGGAGATCGCAACCCCAGAATTTCTGAGTAAGGCAGGACATTTCGATAGGATATGGACAAAAGAGGCTTCGGTGGTACAGTTCTGGCAGAGATTAGAACTACAGACGTCGGGATATATGTGGTGCATGATGACGGGGTTCGTGTATGAGCGTGTTTGTAGGTGCCGCCATTGAACGGACTGGGCCCGGTTTAGTCTGGGGTGAGGCGGATGTTACATCCGCCTTTGCAGTCGATATATAGTGCTGAGTTATGTCACAACATTTATTGAGCTGATCGTCTCATTCACACACCGGATCAGAAAAGTCCGTCTTAGGTGGCCGCTTCGTTCAACGTGACTCCGAACGCAAGACGTCGAGCCACGTTGTGCGCCACTTAATTCGAACTGTCTTTTGGTTTTCCTATAGTGGTGTGTGGGCAGAAAACTAAATAGTGTGCGCGTCCGCCTCATGAATTTTTTCTGTATTAAGGATCCACATTGCCTCGGGTAAGATTCTACCGCTGATGTAGTTTCGAACGCCCGTCTGCGAGTCGCTGATTAGATATGAGGAGTCCATGTGGGCTTTAGCCATCGCGGTAGCGACTTCCTCCTCCGTTCCTACGTTCCGTGTGATGATGGGCTTGCTGCTTTTGCATTTTTATATGTTGTCTTAAACAGTCACCATGAAGTGGTGACGGCCACCATGAAGTAGCGACGCAGCATTATGAAGTGGTACTGCGTCGACAAAGACCGCTTCATCATTCTGACCAAAAATCTTTGACATGGCTCTCGCTCTACTGACACGTCTGCGCTTGTTGTGTTCAGGGTGCATGTTTCCTGATATCAGTTGTACTGTGAGCTTAGTACAAATAGTGCGTGTTATGTCATGTTTGTCACCGTGCTGAATATGGTAAAAAATTCCAATATTATGCAAAATGTGGTGACCTGGCTTAGTCTCAGCTAATCGCTCGAATTGGGAGATTTGTTGCACGTCAATAAGTTTAACAAGAGTATGGTGTAAACTCAGCTAAAAGAGGAGTTCAGTGCTGGTTTTTGGAAGCAAACTTAGCGTTGTTTTTATATTCTCCTAATTACGCTGTTCAGTTTTGACTTTTCTGCAGTAAACCATCGGTTGTACGCTGCAGTATAGAAGATGTGACTTAGTACGAATGATTGGATCAGACGGATGATGCTTGCTTTTTTCATGCCTTTGTGTTCATTGGCGAAGCGCCTAATAAGGTGCATCGCGTTTGACACTCAAGTGTCAATGTAGCAAACTGTCTCTCCGGCCGTTGGTACCCTTACTTTCTAGTATCAAGCCTAGCACTCAGATTTTATTCATTATTGGTATGGCGTGACCATCGCTTGTAGTGAGTTTCATATCAGTGTGTGTCTGCGCTTGGGGATGTTGTTTGGTGGACGACCTCTGAGTGTAGGGCGATATAGCGGTAGCTCAAAGTTTTCTGCTGAGCAGGATAGCCCGGTTCCTTGTAAATACTGTTCTACTATGTCAATTCCCTCCTGTAATTTTTGTTCAATAAAACCATAACTGCCGTCGCACACCCAGAAGGTGGCATAAATGGTGTGATAAAGTCCTTGGATGGTTTGTATTTTTTGTGGAAGGCCAATGAGGGCGAGGTTAAAAAACAAAGGAGAGATCCCGAAGCCCTGCAGGGTGCCTATGCTTACCATGAATATTTTTTACCATCTGAGTGCTCCCACAGTGATAGTGGCTGTTCTGACCATTACAAATGCTCTTATATTGTTGTGCGTGCAAAGCCCCAAGTTTAGAATGTTTATCTGATTTAAAATGGTGCTATGTGTGACATTGAACAGCCTTTTTGAGATCTAGACCAAGTATGCCATTAGTGGAGTGTTCTGTAGTGTCTATGATGCAATGCATGAGCTGCAACATGACATCCTGTGCTGAAAGATGCCTGCGGAAGCCAATTGTGGTGTGCAGGAAAAATCATTGTCTTCAAGATGATTTGTTAGTCTAGCCAAGAAAACATGCTGTATCGATTTGCCTACGCAAGCTGTTTAGAAGATTGGTCGAAGATTGTTAGCATTCAGTGGTTTGCCTGGTTTTGGAATCATGATCACCTCGGCTTTTTTCCTCTTTGAAAGCAAGATTCAGGTGTTCCAGCAGTTAATAATGCAACCTTTTATATGCGTGATCGAATCATAGTTCAAATGACGTATTATTGTGTGATAGTGTCGCGACCTGGTGCAAACGTGGTGTTGAGGTATTGTAGGGCGGCATGAATATCTGCTTCAATTAATTATTTGTCTAGAGTGGTGTTTACCTGGCCCGTATAATCTGGATGCTGCTGAGGAGGAATCTGATAGATTTATTTGATCTCTACCACCCTAAAAAACTCCCCCTCCATCCCCTCATACTTATGAATTAGTTTGTTGATGGTTTGTCGGTGGGCTGTTTTTTGTCTTCTAGATCGAGCAGGAATTGTTAAAAAAGTCATGTTTTACTGCGACTTAACTGGCTGTTCATCGCATCGCTGGTTTCGTCCAAGTGTTGTCGGCTTAGCTGCATTGCACACATCTCTATCTCTGTTTTTAGGAATGCTATGCGTTTCCTGAGGTTCCTGTTGTATTTTTGAGTCTTCCACCTTTTTTGGAGCGATTGCTTTGCTTCCCACATGTGGAGGAGCCGGCTATCGTTCTCTTCAAGGTGTGGATCGGGAGGTACAATGTGGGTGACATCAATGACATCTTGTTTTAGGGTGCACATCCAGGCCCCTATGTCGCTGATTGTTTGGACTTGGTTCTAACGTGATTTGCAGAACTGGTTCCAGCCTGCCAGCTTTAGATGTTTTTCTGTGAGTTTTCGGGGTTCATCTTGACCGTGTACATCATTTATGTAGTGATCGCTGTCCAGGTTGTCTAGGGTATTTTTCCACGTGACTGCTGATATGTATCTCGTGAACGTTAGATCAGGCATTGTTTCTTTACCGCAGCTATAGTGCCCGCGTGTTTGGGTGTGCTAGGGTTGGTGATGAGAGTTAATCTCTTCTGCTGTGAGTCAAACCACAGGACTGTACTTTTAGGAAACACTTAAGAGTATCCCCAGGCAGTGTGTGGTGCGTTGAACTCCTCCGCTATTACGATAGAATTTCGGCCAGTGATGTCGAGGGTGCCTTTGAAGAGTGTGAAAAATTCTGTGCTTCCTTTGTTTTGGGTTGCTGTATATATTTAGTAATAAAGGCTTTCATGTATCATGCGTTGCGGTACTAGCATAATAAATATATAGTGTATATTGGTAATTTATATGTCGTGTTGCAATAACGTAAGGTGTCGTCTAATTAACGTGGTAAGCACAGTCGTCTCCCTGTTAGCATGTCTGATCCAGTGATAGCCTGCATTTTCAGCAAGACCGTGTGTCTCCTGCAATAAAATGGTATCAGGCTTAAATTTATCCTTAAGGTGCTGGTGAAGATTTGCTTGCTCTTTCGTGTAGCTTCCACAATTCCTTTGCGAAATTGTGTAGACGTGATTTCTAGCTATGTTGCGAGGCGGGAGGTAGAAATTTCGCCAGCTGTATGACACTGAAGGCCGACGAGGAAGGTTGCTTTACACTCGCCATGCGGTCCAGTCCGCTACGGGGTAGGGGAGTGACTTAACCTCTACTGTGATAAGTCGCTGTTGTATGTGTTTGCTTTGTAGCTGGGTGATTCGGCTACATTCTATACACGGTTAGTAAGGATCAAGATAAGCCGGAATGAGTTGCTAATCCACTCATTTAGTTCTTTGACTGATTGCGAATTTTTTTTTCAGGACTTTTCTCTCGGCCGTCACGTGTGGGGGTTAGTCTTCAGTGGCCTGAATTTAGACTCTGCGTTTGTTCGGTGGCTGTGTAGTACCTTTCTCCATTTGTTCAGTGGGTGGACAGCTAAGGGTGGTGACACTACTGGGGGAACATGTTTCGTTCGTTTATAACGGCGTAACTCCTCCTTGAGGGCCCTATTTTTCTCTCCTAAAGCTGCTATTTTCTGGTTGCATTGAGGTAACATCCGTTTTAGCTATGCTACTTCGGCCTCTAAATTATTTAGTTTTCCCTGAGAAGGAGCCTCCTCAAACCACAAGCGTGCCCCCTTGACTACGTCTGCCCAACCCACCTTGAAGTTGGCACCAGGTCTAGGCGTCTAGGCGTACAGCTTCGAGATGTTGACTGGGACCACGAGCGGGGCCGGGAACAAGACCTCGACCGAGATGTCGACCAGGCTTTCTTTGCAGGCTTACGGGTACGAGCAAGGTCCCGCTGCCCGAGGCTGTTGTCGACGGGCGTTGGCTTCGTCGGGTATTCTCCATATTGTTGTTGTTGTCGCTCCCTTCACCGGCGTTTCACCAAGCAAGGCGTCTCGTAGCGTGCCCTCTATGCCTTCTCAGCCGTCTGGTGGTTGCCGCCGCATAGTTGACAAGTGGGCTTGCATTGGTGATCTTGCGGGAAGTTGGCTGTATACCACAGCCATTACACACGCGGTCTTTCGGGTTTGGGCATATGTCGGCGCGGTGCCCCAGGCGACCGCATTGATAACACTTGTCTATCTGCTTGCCGCGAAGAGAGCACCGCTACAGTGCTCCACCATATCGAACGCACGTTGGGAGCGATGACCAGCGAACAATATAATCGCCGTCTTTTATAGATGATAGTCTTTTTGGGGCCTTTTGACGCAAAAATGTTGGCCTGTCTGCCTGTACATTTGTCTGTTTGTCCTTCCTAACTGTATCGGGTACTCTGAACGGCACCAGCCGATACCCCAAACGGCCGACCCCATCCGCAGCACCCACTAATGTTGTTCAACATTCAGCGTTCATACTTGTGCAATTGTGAATTAAAAAGCAATTATAGCGCATATCTGAGGCACCATAACAACATGTATATATTCTGTGTGTGCGTCTTTTATTAAAAAAGGCATACATAAGTTATTCTAGGGACCGTAGCGTTTATCACGTTGCGCAGGCCATGCAACACTTGCATGAAGAGGGAAGTGTTTCCAACGCTCTGCTAAGACGACAGGGTGGTGGATCCTACCCGTTGCCTTGCGTTCTACACCTTATCACCTCTGAGACAGGTGCAGACCCGTCTCAGAGCCACGCGCTTCGTTTTCTAAGAAAACTGCCAGATAGCGCTCATGTCTCACGTGTGACGTAACTTGATTCGCTCATTCACCTCCTCTGCATGTTCGAGGCACTGTAATGCAGTGCCTCCAAAATACCATTAACCGATTTTCTTGCCCAGAATAACAAATAAATGTTTTGCTCACTCTCTTCACAAGCAAGACTATCGTCTTTCGATGACATTTGCAGATTACCACGTAGATACGGGGCCACATTTTCGTAGCCAAGGCGTTTCGCAGTGATGGCTGTGGGGTTCTTTGACGTAATAACACTAGTTGTAATATCTCGGGTGGTATCTTCCAAAGCGATATCATGTATCTCTTTTTTTTGGGCGTACAGTCTGGTGCTGCTCCGTATGCGTTGCTCTCGTGCGTCTAGTTGCCCACCACATTTCAAGAATGTTTCTGGTATTTATCAGCATGCGCCTAGTTGGGTGTGCTCAACACAATGATGTGTTGCTCGAAATTGGGGTATTTTGTGTCCTCATTTTGGGCTTCCCCCGGAAGTACAGTGGAATGATAAACGCTAGCGGCCAGTCGTGTAGCTCTATGGTCGACGACTCAAAGGCCTCCTCTAGGTCGGATGATGATCTTGTAGTCGCATCAGGGCAGTGGAAGCAGGAGGCATGCGGCTTTATCTTGTAACTGAACGCAGGTGCTGCTCTTGTTGTGAATACGCACCATGCTTCACTGATTGCCCGCGGGCCGACTTCTTTTATCCCACGGTGCTACATCATGTGCTTTCTTCGAATTCTTCACGGTAAATGGGTTCTCTGTTCACAGAGATCTCCATTTGTTTTCAGAAAGTCGGACGCGTCAAACGCATAAACCGGCGCTTCATGGTATCTGCAGAGCTAGGCCGAACTAGGCAGCAGCTTTATTGGCAACTGCACTGCCGGTGGCTTGGCAGGCGTTGGGCTTAGCTCTCACACTAGCGTGGTTCACTATAATACGGCAGTAAAGGTGTCAAAAATCAAGCCCCCACCTGTAACTTGGTACCGGTCGATTCCCGATGACAAGCTAACTATACTGGTCTGGCGACTTGGAGGTGATTTCCGCTGCAAAGAATTCTCTAAAACCGGACCCGACACGACATGTGTCCATTCGCTCTAACGAAAGCAGCGTCCCTCGCCAATAATGCTGGTTTCTGAAATTTGTTTCACTACTTTCCTCAGTGATTTCAATTGTCTCTGAGTTGAGTGTAACTACAATCCTATTTGTTGCCACAAATAGAAGATTTTAATAAGCAAGACATTATTAAATGTATGATTATCTTTAATATAGGAGCACTATGGTGCATCGCCTACCTCAGACACCGATCTAACCGTAAAAAAAGGACTTCATACATAAGCGAGACTTGCGCGTTTTGAAAACTGTTGGTTGATTTACAAAACTGCACGCAGCGTACGTTACCTCATAAAATTCACCAAGTCATATTTGCTTTCTCGGACACTCCCACAAATGCTTTCATTTAAAGTGGTCCACTTTGGCGTTTATTTACCCTCTATTGCATAACAACATAGCTACTGTAGATGACTTGACAATGTAGTTCCTACTAAATTATGAGCTGTTCTTAATGACGAATTTAATTGCAACTTTTCTCTGGTTGGCAACGCCATTCTATCCTTGTGCAGATCTTTAAGAATCGTGCCATGCCACAATTTCCACTGAACTTTGCGCTATCGCTTAACAATTTGCCCATTCACTTTTCTGCTGCCCATGGCAATATTGGTAGTAATTGTTTGAGAAGCACCGGTGCACACATTTCATGAACATGAATGAAATAATGTTAAAAAATTCTTTGATACACCTAGTATTCCTACTTAGCCCCAAGTTGGCAATCTGTTTCCAATGTTTAAGTCAGCTTATAAGCACTCTTCGAATAAATGTCACCCTATTTCACTAACCATGGATCTTCCTTTCAATCATTAGAAAAAGTGAACTTCAACGCACTTATTAACTTTCTTGAAATAAATGCGTTTTTTACACCAGCAGAACATTGTTTTCGAAAATAATTTTCGTGTGAGAGACAGTTGGTATAACTTACTCACAGATATCATTCGCTATCACATGTCAGATCATTCATTATGTGCTGAGTGCAATTTTTGAATTTTAATAAAGCTTTCGACAGTCTCTCACCAATATTATTTATTGTTGCGGTTCAGAGTTTCAAAACTATGGTTTAGTTATGATAGACGACGTAGCAGAGTGCTGCGGAAATTTATACCAGCTGGGTTTTTTTAACGCGCATTTAAATCACAGTACACGGGCCACAAGCATATTTGCTTACATTGAAAACGCGGTCGCCACAGCCATGATTTGATGCTGTGATTTTCGGGTCAGCATTCTTGAACCGTAACCCTCAGACCGTCGTGGCGTGTTGTCTCTCGCAAAGGGCTACTGTTAAAGCTAAGCCTACTAAACCTTGACTCAAAATTCCTCAAATGGAATTAGTATATTTTTATGTGTCCAGTTCATTACGTTACAGTTATAAGAATCTGACTTTGCTGCCAATTTCTACTTCTGTTGCTAATTTTATTGCTAATTCTGTTGCTAATTCTGTTTGCGTTCTACTTCTGTTGCTAATTTTCATTATTGACCTGAAGTCCTCAAGTTCTTCTAATGTTACTTTTCTTCCAACGATTGCGTCATTTTAAAAAAATATAACTAATTGTAACTTGCGCTTATCTCTCCATTTTCATTTTATGCATGCAAAAACATGCCATGCTCTTTCTATTCTTAAAGTAAGGTCCTGTGGAGTACATGACCTAATATTTTATATTGATGGTTCAAAAAGCTGCGGGTTAAATGGATTTTCTAATATGTTTCTAATGTGTATTCAGAGTTTTGTGTTATGTTATTTATTAATAAGAGAATGATTAATCTCTACAACAACGCTTCAGCTTCAGAAATAAACAAACGTTGTGCTGCATTGAAATAGATCTTGAAACAAGCAAATTATACCAAATGTAGGCCCATATCCTTAGTTTTCAGGAGGCCTAATTTTTGGAGCATATCATTTATTAATGTATTGTAGAATACCTAAGTGCACACAATGTACTTTCCCAATTTAGGTGCTGCTTTATTCCTGGCACACCATTGCATGAATTAACGCACGACATTGCTTCTTCTCTTTATGACCGAGGACAGATTGGCGTCATGTTTATTTATTACTCCATGGCGTTTGACTTGGCTTGCCATGTTAAACTTCTATTTAGGCTTCACACAAATTTTTTGTGACAATAAGCAAGTTGACTGGACAGTATATTATTTGTGGCTCTGCGCACAATTTGTTACTTTTAAGCGCAAGAAGTCATTTGACGTACGAATCACTAAAATGTGGCTCAAGGTTCCGTGTTTGGGATATTCTTGTTTATTATTTACGTGAATGACGCAGCAGAAATCTTAAGTGACACGTAAAATCAACTTAGAATTTTAGAAATGACTGCGTTCCTATATATTCATCTCAAGTTTTGATGATCAGGAAGTTCTGAATGGTGTAATTTCATTGTTTTGTAACTGGAGTGAAACGTGGCACATGTCTATATCAATTTGAAAAAAGACTGTAGCCACGAACTTTTCAAATGAAAAAAAAAACACCCTCTTCGTTTGACACTTTCTAATGATGGTGTTAGTCTACCTCATGTAATGGTCGTGTCTCGGTGTTTAAAAATCTTGGTGTAACTCTGACAACGGATTTAAAATGGCACACGCACATCGAGAGTCTCTTCGACAAGGATCTGCCACAAGGCGTTTCGGAAACTTATCTCCGACGCACGTTAAGAAACTCGATAAAGCAATGCACATTGACAGCTCAGAAGATCCTGATTAGGCCCATACTCGAATATTTATTTACAAGATATCTGCGTTGCTTTAAAGACATTATCGCAGGAGTGACATGTTTAATATCAAATTCTTACATATGTTGCACTGACAAACAACAAAGATATAAAACACCTTCACCATCAAGGTATACAGTAGATTAGCATGTTCAAAATTAACAGAAAGCTCAAAGAAGAAAAAAAACACTAAGACAAGAGTACGATATTGTAAATACAATCAAGGATAAAAATCGTGATTATCATATACAGAACAGAAACATAGTTTTCTGGTAACTTGTTTCCGGTAATATTGATTTGTGGGGTTTATTGATTTGTGGGGTAATATTGATTTGTGGGGTTCCGGTAATATGCTTGGTTTTTAGTTTGTGTTAGGACAAACATGACAGAGGTATGTTAAAATCTGTTAAAAAAGAAATAATGTTTAGTTTTCGTCGCAATAACGTGGTTCTCGCCTAACTCCCATGCGCCTGATTTTCGCTGCAGTCTCTTGAACATCGGCGCTCTTGCGATCGTGTCGTCCTCCTGCGTAAGTTAGTTCACACCTCCTCGAGTGTTCCAGGACATTTTTTTGTTGCAGCTTTTGCAAGCCGAATCCAACTATTCGATCTCTTAAATGTTATGCCCATTAAAGCAGATCTTCTTTGTTTTAAGTTTTTTTTCGTAGACTGATGGATCTATAAGTGAACTTGACGGGTTTCTGCACAGACTGGATGCTCAAAAATTTGAAAAATTGTTGCATCATCATCAGTTTTGTTACAATGTCTTTTTTTATTGCGTTGACTATTTCTATCCACTCTTGCTATCTCTCAATATATAATCCACACTCTAAAAAAAGAGAGTATACCTGACTCCTTTCAGATGATTCTGACCTAGCCCGTATACGACTCTCTTCAAAGACACGATGAGTCTTTTGATGGGTCATAGTCGGCATGCTCTAGGGGAGTTCCCTGACTCTCTTGGGAAAAGTGAAAACACTCATTTGCGAAGGATCATGCTAGCATTTCATAGAGACTCGGGAGACTCTTGCCGGCGACGCTCTTACGTGAGTCATGCGAATCTACGGCTATTTGATGCTACTCAATTGACCCATGCTCTACGTTTGCGCGACTACTGCTAAATATAGTGAAGTATTCTTTTTGAGCAACTGCAGTACTACTTCTCTTGTGCTCAGCAACTGCAAAAAGTATAAGTCAAATTTAGCATTAGGTCAGGCACGCTCGTCAAAACAATTTTCAGCAATACAGTAACACAAGAAGCGCGATAAGATTGTCTGTGAATGTTAAAGATCTTATTTTCATTTACATGCTTCTATGAGTATAGCCAACCAAAATCTGTGTGTTGTACATAGTGTCAGGCCGCACAACATAGGCTGCAGATATCAGGTTTCCACATTTATTTTTTGTGACTTTAAATAAATCGAAAAGTATTGACGGCTGGAGGGATCTTGCTTGTGGCTTGGTATGTTATCGCACTGGTTCAGCGTGAGCAGCCATAAACGAGGAACCTGATGAAGCACGTGATATCAAGATGAACCACAGAATCGTAGAAAGTCGGCAAAACCTATATAGCACAGACAGAAAGAAGATTCACAACAAAACAACAAATGCAAACCAAAAAAGTACACCAGCACATTCGGATGAAGCAAGGTGTATGATCAATAATAATGAAAATGTGGGTTTTTCAAGACCTTTGAAAAATGATCCCTTCGCCCACCCAACGGAAAAACGTCCTGGCTACGGGCCTGCAATAGGAACTGGCTGGCACCTGTGAAAGGGACTTTTGATAAATCGCTTCAAGAGAGACAGGGAGAGAATAAAATGAGGGAAAGGCAGGGAGGTTAACCAGAAAATGAAGCATCCGGTTTGCTACCCTGCACTAAAAAGAGGGGAATGAGGAAGAAAGATGGGAAAGAAAGCGAAGAGGGTAATAGACGCGCCAAAAAAAGGGGAGGGGGGGCTGGGGTGCTATAGTCCATACAATAGGCCACTGCCACGCAAATAGTTCAGTACGGCCTTCACTGATTTTTTTTGAGCACACAAATCATGTCGCCTTTCAAGCACTGATTGTTCAGACAATAGTCTGTCGTCAAGGCGCGCTAACGCCGCAGCTAGTTGCCGTCTTTGCACGCTGTAACGAGGGCAGTGTCAGAAAACGTGCTCTATAGTTTCATTGCTGCCGCAATGACCGCAATTAGCACTGTCTTTCATGCCGATTCGGAAGGCGAAAGCTTTGCGGAAGGCGAAAGCTTTGCGGAAGGCGACACCGAGCCATAGTCGGCAAAGCACCGTTGTCTCGAGTCGAGAGAGTCCAGACGCAGGCCGGAGTCAACGAGACGTGTCCAGTCTATGCAGTCGTGTGGGTCGTAAGCACTTGGCGTTCCACAGAGATTTTAATTCTACATTAGCAATTTTTCAGATTGTCATTGCAGCATCAGTCCTTGAATATAGATTCTTCTTCACCATCTTCGTGTGATGATCGAGCAGCTGTATCAGCAAGTTCGTTGCCCAATATGCCACAGTGACTCGGAAGCCACTGAAACGTGACTTCGTGTTTTTCGTCGAGGATGTGGTGAAGTCACTCTCTCATTTACAACGCTAGTTCTTGAGGTCTCTGGCGTAAGGCGAACATCAAACGCTGTAGTGCTGCTTTGGAGTTCGTGAACATGCTCCATTTCTTGGCTTCTTAGTGTTTAATGACTTTAACTGCGCTACGTAGAGCAGCCATTTCTGCAGCTGTCGATGACGTCTGGTGAGATAACCAAATGTTCGTCGTTGTCGCTGTTGCAGGAAAGATCACCGATTCTGCAGACCCACCTACTTTAGTAGAAGCGTCCGTATCTAAATGGTTATACTCACTGTACTTCTCTTACAACAAGAGGAGACTGTGATGGGTGGTGCGCGTTCAAAGTGCGCGCCTTCGAAAAGTGCGCGTCACGGAAAAAAAAAAAAACAAAAGGAGAAATACCAGAGTGCACGTGCGGTGCTGCTTAAACAAGAATGACGACGTTAAAGAGCGTCAAGCACGAGGATGCGTGGCAGGACGTGAAGTAAACAAAAGGTAAAACATCCAATGGGCAGCGAACACGGAGATTTCAAGGCCCAATGGCTTGACACCACGAAACAGTAGTATCTCCAATGAGAACGAGACAAGTGGGCCAGAGCTGAAGCAGGAGCCTGGGGAGACCAGAGCAAGGGGAATTCGAGGCAGGCAGTGCAAGCGGAAGGTCGTCACCGGACCGGGCGCTGAAGATGGGCCGTTGGGTTCCGGACCCGAGCCTACAGGACTTCCACCGGCCGGGGCCTCCTGCTGTCGGGTTCCCGCTCCAAAGGACCGTGGCCATCCGGTCCTGAACTCCTTTCCAGGGCCTGCGGACTTTGGTTCCGGCAGGCGAGCTACAGCCGTCGGGCTCCGGGCCCGAGCTGTGCGCCCAGCTGCTTGACTAGGTCGACCCTAGTTCCCGGACGCGTCGCCACCAGCCTGCGTTCTCCCGTCTCCGACGTGTCCACGCTCCTCAAGCCGAAACCATCACGATTTGGTAGGGCTTTTCGACGTGTCGCCAGCAGCCAGCGTTCCCTCGTCCTCGTCCAGCCCACGCACTGACGCAGGAGTCACGGCGTTCCGGTTTCTCATCACCGCCGAAAACCAACTTGTGGGTGAGACTGCACCGATACTCTTGCGCTACTCCCATCACTCAGCCTCTTTCGAACGTTAGGTTTAGTTACTGACTTTGAACGTTCTTGTTGGGTGTTTACAGATGTGTTTCGTCATGTCCAGTCAACTGTTTATTAAGTGTTTTGTTTTGTGAGGAATCTTTGCCTTTTTACTTTTCAATTAAACTTTTTGTGTGTTTCTTGGAAACCGAACGGCTTTGTCCTTATTAACAAAACTCTCTGAGGCTCAGCCCGGGAGAAAAACAAATCAGCAACAAGAACCCTGCATCACAAATTGGCGTCCGCAGCGACAGGACAAAGTCGTTTGTTTTTCCAGTAGATTTTTTGACGCGGTTAACACGATGACGAACACGTGGGAGTTAATTGAGTTGGCGGATAAAATGGGACTGACGGGAGCGGAGTTTAGAGTATGGTACGAGGAGCGGATGGAGAGGGAGCGTGAGCAACGGGCTGCAGAACGAAAGGCGGCGAAGGAAAAGCTTGAATTGGTGCTTAGAGCTAAGAAGGAGGAGCTAGAGCGCGTAACGCGTGAAAATAAAGTGTTGCTAGAGCGTCAGACACGCATACTGAAGCAGCAGCTCCAATTAGAGAGGGTGGACTTCGAGCGGCGACTCGAGCTTGCGATGGCGAAAAGGGGGCAGCTGGCGATGCAGAAGGTCGAGCAAGCGGTGAATGTTTGCTCCGATAGCAGCGTTTGCTGGAGGGAAGTCGATTCCTGCAAGGTTGGCCTCGAACCTCGCGACAGCCTTACTTCGGAGCGAGAAGCTCAGATAGAGGAAGGCAGAGAGGTGGACAGCCAAGAAGGCAGGAGTCATGAGGAGTTTGTTGAAGCGACGGAAAGCTTCTCTGGCTGGGAACATATTACTTCCGTTAGCTGCTTGGGGACCTCTGAGAGGCCAAGCACCTATGAAGAAGAGCGCCTGGATATGGGCGACCTAGAAGCTGTGGAAAATGTGGTGGAGCAAAGCTTCGATAGCAGGGAACAAAGAAGTTCCATTCAGAATGAGGTGTGTATCAGAACGTCTCAAAGGCCGAGCACATTTCGGGAAGGGGTAGGGCTACCTCTCAATAGCTCCATGGAAGGAGCGCTAGAACGTCATTGGGAAGATGGCAGCGAATGCCATGAAGGCTCTGATATAGTGGCCACTGATTGTTTTGTACCGACAGAGGTAGCAGCAGGCACCACGTCAATGGTCCTAGACCATACATATATCTCACTCAGAGAGAGAGGGGATTCTAGTTCACAGGATAGCGTAACTGCTATTTGTCCGAGAAAACACGATGGGAGTGCTGAAGCACTCTTCAAAATAAACAGTATCGAATCGGAGGTGGGCTCGATAGTAGGTATGGAGAATGCCAGACAGGGTCTTGAACCTGAGAACGTGATTGGTTTTGAACCTATAATTAAGTCCACTCAAGATGAGCTGTATAATGACCGAGCACAACGGCATCCCTTCTCAAGAATCCAGGAACCTCACACGCTTGTCGGAGCGTTTGGGCTTGCTGAGGGCACCCCGAGCTTGTGTTCATTAGATGGTGAATTAAAAGAAAGCATTTGTGTGAGAGATTGTGGCATTTGGACATTCGTGTCTCAGTGCGTTTCGTGTCGACGCCGACGGCTCGAGACCGCGCCCTGTTCCTCTGTGACCGGTAAGCGTTCATGTGGCCGGCGGGGGCGCAGACACGCGTTTCAGCGAAAGTGCATAAAAGCATGTTTGCCACAGTTACTTTCGAAACGTGCGAGAAGGGCAGTGCGTCTGGTTTGGGACGCGATAACCTGAGTGTAGGGTTAGAAAACCGGTAGCTCTTTCTGGACTTCGACTTTTAGATGCGGACACAAGTAGCTTTGTCCATAGTCGATTTTGTAGTAAAAAGGTTTATTCCGGGTTTCAGAACTTTTAAATGCAATTGGGTGAATCTAAAGTTTAAGTGTGGACATTTGGACGATGTAGCGAACTGTAGCCCGGTGATGTGTTGAACTGCGTGGTGCAAATATGTGGTTTAATTGTGACGTAGTGCAGAACGCGCACTCATCGGCAGTTTTTTTTTTCTAAAAAAAAAAACTTGAATAAAAGGGGGGCGTATGTGATGGGTGGTGCGCGTTCAAAGTGCGCGCCTTCGAAAAGTGCGCGTCACGGAAAAAAAAAAAACAAAAGGAGAAATACCAGAGTGCACGTGCGGTGCTGCTTAAACAAGAATGACGACGTTAAAGAGCGTCAAGCACGAGGATGCGTGGCAGGACGTGAAGTAAACAAAAGGTAAAACATCCAATGGGCAGCGAACACGGAGATTTCAAGGCCCAATGGCTTGACACCACGAAACAGTAGTATCTCCAATGAGAACGAGACAAGTGGGCCAGAGCTGAAGCAGGAGCCTGGGGAGACCAGAGCAAGGGGAATTCGAGGCAGGCAGTGCAAGCGGAAGGTCGTCACCGGACCGGGCGCTGAAGATGGGCCGTTGGGTTCCGGACCCGAGCCTACAGGACTTCCACCGGCCGGGGCCTCCTGCTGTCGGGTTCCCGCTCCAAAGGACCGTGGCCATCCGGTCCTGAACTCCTTTCCAGGGCCTGCGGACTTTGGTTCCGGCAGGCGAGCTACAGCCGTCGGGCTCCGGGCCCGAGCTGTGCGCCCAGCTGCTTGACTAGGTCGACCCTAGTTCCCGGACGCGTCGCCACCAGCCTGCGTTCTCCCGTCTCCGACGTGTCCACGCTCCTCAAGCCGAAACCATCACGATTTGGTAGGGCTTTTCGACGTGTCGCCAGCAGCCAGCGTTCCCTCGTCCTCGTCCAGCCCACGCACTGACGCAGGAGTCACGGCGTTCCGGTTTCTCATCACCGCCGAAAACCAACTTGTGGGTGAGACTGCACCGATACTCTTGCGCTACTCCCATCACTCAGCCTCTTTCGAACGTTAGGTTTAGTTACTGACTTTGAACGTTCTTGTTGGGTGTTTACAGATGTGTTTCGTCATGTCCAGTCAACTGTTTATTAAGTGTTTTGTTTTGTGAGGAATCTTTGCCTTTTTACTTTTCAATTAAACTTTTTGTGTGTTTCTTGGAAACCGAACGGCTTTGTCCTTATTAACAAAACTCTCTGAGGCTCAGCCCGGGAGAAAAACAAATCAGCAACAAGAACCCTGCATCACAGAGACAGAGCTGCTTTAGCACTGCAGATGAGAGCCGACCTTTTGACCGTGTGCCTGGAACCCTGAGTTCAACACGTGGATGAGTCATACACCATGGGGAAGTTGCAATTCAGGACGGAGTCGTATATTTCATGGGTATGCGTGTACGATATGTCAAGACTATCTTGAAAAATGAGGCACGAAATCGGTCTTCTGGCAGTGAGGCTAGATGATGGGCAGGGGCGCGAGTAAAATGCTTCACGTTTGCTCTAAGCACTTCCATCACAATATGTGTCTTGAGCGGGAAGTCATTTGCAATCGCAATTGTCTCAGCTGTTGACGAACTTCGCTGTAGCCCTAGACAAACTCGCAGAGCCATAGCCTGGATGCTTTCGAGAGTCCGAATGCTGGTTCTACAGGTATTGGTCAACACAGGCAAACTGTAGCGCAAATAGCCAAGAAAAAGCATCTTGTAAAATTGCATCATTGCATGTACTGAAGTACCACAGGTTTTTCCTCCAAGATACTTGAACAAGTTAGCAATTTCTGTCAGCCTTTTCTTCAAGAGGGCCACATGTGGGCCCCAGCAGAAGTCTCTATCAATGAATACGCCTAGAAATCTGTGCGTCCTGACATAAGGTATGACTTGGCCGTCGATAGATATAGAGCATGGTCTCATCGGCTTTCGATGAAAAGCAATCAATGCGCATTTTGCTGTGGAGATATTTAAACCCTGTTACTTAAGGTACACTGATACCAACGTCACAGCTTTCTGAAGTCTTGCGCGTACCCAAGGTCTTGTCACGCCAGATGCTCAGACGCAGATATAGTCAGCGTACATGGAGAACTTGACCACACTTGGTAGTCTTTCTACGAGACCAATGAGAACGAGATTGAAGAGGGTTGGACTCAAGACGCCACCTTGTGGAACTCCACGATGCGTTGGGTGTTGGGAGGCTGGACCATCTGCAGTGTTCACAAATAAGGTCTGCCCGAGTACATAACTGCGTGTCCAACTATACAGTTGTCCGCCTAGGCCCACTGACTCAATGGCTTCGAGGATGGTGTCATGAAGAACGTTGTCGTATGCTCCTTTTACGTCAAAGAACATGACAGCAGATAGCCGTTTACATGCCTTTTGATGCTGGACATATGTGACGAGATCTATAACATTGTCGATCGAACATCGGTGATGGTGAAAACCAGCTATGGCGTTCGGATATATCTCATATGATTCCAGGTACCATTCAAGCCTGGCCAAGACCATTCTCTTCATTACCTTTCCTACGCAACTTGAAAGTGCGATCGGTCGGTAAAAGGTAATGTCCAGGGGAGATTTGCCAGGCTTAAGACTTGGTACCAAGCGGCTAATCTTCCAATCTTGCGGAACAACGCCAGCTTAAGTGCCAGGAATCGTTGAAGATGTTAAGGAGTGCTTCTCGTGCCCGTTTACCAAGGTTGCACAGAATCCTGTAAAACATATCATCCGGGTCCATCGATGACGACTTATTACATAAAACGAGTGCCGCATCGAGCTCCTTTGATGTAAACGGTAGATCCATGCGTAGGTCCCGTGATTGAGGAACATGATTCACTGTATGTAGGCTTGTGTACGTTGTCTGGCCTACGGTCATAGCACAGAAATCTTCTGCAAACTCAATTTCGTGCCGGCGATGAAAAAGTGCAAGGGCTTTGAAAGGAAAGCGCTGCTCTGGAACAGAACGTAGGCCTCGCACGATTCTCCATATCTAAGACAGTGGTTTATGAGGATCTAGCGACGCACAAAATTTTCTCCATCGTTGGGTGTCTAATTGGTCGAGGCGCCGTTGTATTGTCTTTTGAATGCGCCGGGCTGTTCGTAGATAGTCTGTAGAATTGGTGCGTCGGTATCGTCATTTGGCACGACGGCGGATCGCACGAAGTCGCCTCAGCTCTAGGTCAAAGTCAGAGTACGTCGAAGAGCATTGTATTGTGCGCATAGCCGCATGTGCAGTTTTCTTAATAGCTTGCTGAAGTCCATTGGACAAGCCTTCTTCACAAGCATTCTCAAGTTGAGTTTTGAACACAGTCCAATCTATTCTTCGTGTTGTGGTAGAGGAGAACGTGTTCGAAATACCTTTGATCTTCAGGTGTGTGGGGATGTGGTCGCTTTCGTGTGTTTCAATGTCTAAAAACCACTTTACCCGTGTAGCAAATTGGCGTGAAACAAAGGACAAACCAAGGCAGCTGCTATATGTAGTGCCTCGCAAAAAGGTGGGGTTGGCGTCATTTAGAAGGACGAGATTATGGCTGGAAACTAATGATGCTAGACGTCGTCCCGTTGAATTAGGTCTTGGGCTTCCCCAGATGGGATGATGTGGATTGAAGTCCCGGGTGATAACCCACAGACCTGGAGTGCCCGTCATATGCCGTCTAGTTTGTTGGCGTCGAATTGACTTGATGGCATTATATACACTCCCAGAAGTGCGAATGTCGCCTTTCCTTTTTTAACAGACAAGCAGGCATAATGATTGCCGCCGTGAGGTTGCACTGGCTGGACGACGTAAGTAAGCTCCCGGCGAATAAATACGACAACTTTGCTACTTTCGATGTCACTTGAGGAGAAAAACTACTCGTAGCCAGAGAGTCTGATTGGGTGCGATAATTGCTGTTCACGTATAATCAAGATAGGAAATCGGTACAGATGAACGAACTGGGGAAAATGAGATATGCGAGATCTCAGACCTCTTGCGTTCCACTGAAAAATCGACGATTCTCTGACCTCCTGGCGGAACTACTTGTGATTGTCGGCCATGGCTTTACTAGAGGCTTGCAAGGACCGGGCTCAACGCGTCGAGCACCTGTAGGCTGCTCCTAGCAGTTGGTGTATCGATGCTTGTCAGAAGACTTCTGATGACACTCACAATAGATCGCAGCATAGGAATAATTTGACTATCTGCTGTTGGAGCCTCGCCAACAGCAGCATTGGCTTTCACTGGGAGCAGAGTGTGGGAAGGTTGCTCGGAAGGCCGTGCGTTCGCAAGCACCGGCCAGTCTTCAGGGGAGAGAGGCTTCGCCGTTGGAGGTATTCTTGTACTCTCTGGCTTTCTACTAGGTGTTGATGGTGGTGTAGATTTAAGTGATGCATGAATATCACTATGACTGGAGCGCTTCCGTCGGTGGTGACGTCGACGCCGGATTTTCTGTGAAGCTTTTCTATGGGTGGAGTTATCCCTGACCATTTCTTTCAGAATACCCATTCCATAGACGTAACTTCATGCGCACCTCGACAATTGCCGCTTCTATAAGTTGTTGCAGAACAGGTGTCTACCATGTGCGGCTCCGCGCACCGGGGGCATACGGTAGAGCTCGCACAGACGCCCTTGACATGGCCGATCTTGAAACATTTGTGGCACTGAAGCGGCTTTGGGACAAAATGCCGTACCACAAGCTGGAAATGTCCCACCTTGACGTGCGTAGGGATTGAGTCACCCTTAAAGACTACCTTAACGCAGCGGCTGTTCCCAAGGCGGCTTATATGCTTAATGACCACTCCGTACGCCGGTTTGATCAGAATGGGTAGATCCATGTTTGGTATTGCCAAGTCAATGTCCTAAATGGCACCTGCAGTGCAGGTCCCAGTCATCGATACGACCGCTCGTACTTTCACATCTCCAAACTCTGTCATCATTCGAAGTTTCTACAGCGTGTCTGTCTGTGTTGTGTCAACAGCTAAAACGTTCTTACGTGTGTTTATCCGGACCTCTTTGATTTCAATCTGTGCTATTCCCTCAAGAACAGTGGAGATAGCTTGCCTGTTCAATTTGCGAAGGCTGACGGAAGGATCCACGGGCATGAAGAGAATGGTATGCGGCCAGCATTCACTCCTTGTCTTCATGGGTACGTGCTTGCTGGTGATGACGTCTTGATGGGCCTCCTTTTGGCCTTCCGACTCCTCACAGACACCTGCCATCTGATGAGTCGTCGCCGTCTACTGAGGAGATGTCTGTGTCTTCACTGGAGCGGCACCAAGAGCCTCGTTTTCTTGTGGAGCCTACGAATGTTGAGCTGAAGCCAGACGGGCCAGCAGTCGGCTCTTCGTCCATGGGCACGAGAGCAGGAGCATCTCTTGAGCCGTCGCTGGCGTTGGACCATGAGCCTTGAGCCACGGAAGAGCTTGAGGACGCCGACATTTGACCACGTGGGCCTGTAGGTAGAAGTCGCCGCTGCCATCTCCACAAGGCGGGACGCAGACAGCGTCCCAGGTATTGTGAAAATATAACGAAAAACAGTTAGTAGTGACAGACACGTTCTATCACTCAAATCGCTTCAAAGTTTGCATTCAGGATAAGCGCCCGGCATATTCCGACGACCAAGCCCATCCTGTGGCAGTCAGGGGCACGTTGTGCGTGGTTATTGCCCACGAGACTTACAAATGTAACCCAGTTCTAAATACTCGCCTAAACACAAGCGAATACGAGCGCTCTAACAGAACCAACGAGCGCAGACGCAGTCTGCGTTTACACCAGCCATGGCTGATGCTAGAGCTGCCGCAAAAAGCTCCCCCAGTCATGTATTCTCACTCTATGCTGTTTTAACGCTGAACTATATTGTAAATGTAAGCAAAGCACGAAAACAGCAAACAATAACTAGGGAAAACTGCGCATGGCGGCGGCCGCAACAACGCGCGCGTCGAAATCCTAAGGCTTAGCGTATTTGCAGGCCCTTTAAGTCAGCGAAAGCCATTTTAAACGGTCCGCCTCTGTGCACAGAATATTTTATTTGTTTTTAATCCCTCAATGCTAGAGGAAATACTTAGGGGGGATGCTAAAATGCACTACACAAAAAAGGTACAAAATACGCAACAACAATAGAACTTTGATGAAAACACCGCCATGTTGGACGTGCTGTGCTGCAAAAGCAAGGTCCAAAGCAAAGCTTTTCTGGAAACTGAATGCAACCGAAAACTTATTGTGCACACCATTGGAGCCAAATAATTCTACTCTTTCACGCCACAATGAAACACGATAATGTTCAGAATGATGAAGTATTTATTTCAATGCTAACTACAATTACCCTCTCAAACTCACACGAAACGGCATACTACGCATTTTTTTATAAATGCAATTGATTGATTTCATTGATATGCACCATTTAACGTCTCGAAACCACCGTAGGATTATAATACGCCGTAGTGGAGGGCTCGGGAAATTTTGACCTCCTTGTGCCCTTTGAACGTGCGCCCAAATCTGAGCGCTCGGGCCTTCACCATTTTCGCCTTGATTGAAAATGCAGCCGCCGCAGGCGGTATTTGATCCCGCGAACTGCGTGCGGGTCAGCAGCCGAGTACTACTGAGCGCCTTCAAAATATTTTTACGTATATTGAACACATTCGCTCGTAGACAGTGCATCACATTTGCGCCAGAAGAGATATTCTATCATGAGTAGTTTTAATTTGTTGCGTACTTAAGTTTTTTGTTGAAAATTCTGCATTTTCCTTCTAATTTCTTTTACTCTGTGCCGTGTGGGCCTAAAAGTAAAAAAAAAAACTATACATGTGTGCTGTGTGAGCTCTGCTTTTCACCTTTGCCGTCAAGTTCAGGTAATACTGGAATCTACTGCGCATAGGCTGTGGCATTGCAAGAAGCGAGTGAGAGGAACGCCAGTGATAACGCCATCGTTCTTTATCGATTTGCGTAGATTTATGCAGTCTCAGTCCTCGCTTAGCACTGGCAAGACGCTACGCATAGAAGTGTGGCAGTTTGAAGTAGTCGGCATGGCATGACGATGGTTATAGCGCGAGGACAAAACGACGACACAGAGACAAGTCCTTCGTCTCCTTCTTGTCTTTGTGTCGCCGTTTTGTTCTCGCGCTATAACTATCATCACGCTACCCATGTTTCGTGTCGGTGCTCCTATATTTCGCGTGGAAGACATCCCAACTCGTATTCTACGCGTCTGAAGACTGACATCATATATGCTATTAGACTCGCGCGGCGCATCTTCGCTTGTTGCGTTATGCGTGAATGCTACGTACGTTGCTTGTGAGGAAGAGGAGGACTTTCCATATTGGCATTACCCAGCATCAAATTCGAGGATACCTAGGTAAGCGGAAGCCGAAATTACGCTACTGCTTCTATGAATCTTAATTCTAAAGAAAGCTTTAAATGGGCACCTAGATGCCTTGTCAAACGGGGAAATACTTATGGGTGAGAACACGATGCCAGGCAGCTCGGTTCGTTAAGCCAACCTCCCCTGATGCTGCCTTGTGATATTCTGTTTAGTACTTATCTGTGAGATGGCTCTTGGGGAATGTGCCCACCACACTTGCCACACTTGTTTATATGAGATTAAGATGCGGTTCTCAGAGGCCACTCCGTGCAGCCCTGGTAACTGCATGCCCGTACCACGTGGTCTCTGCTTTACTCTTTCGCATATACTACGCGTACTAAGAGGCTAAAAATGACCGCAAGTGAATAACGCGGGAGGGGGGGGGGGGTGGCTATTTTTTAGAATTTTATTCGCAGCTTTTCTTTTTGCGGCTGAAAAGAAAACACTGAACTTATTGACAATGATGCCAAATGGGAGAGACCTATAATTACATTCCTTAGTACCCTTTGGTGATGTTGGTCATAGGCGTACTACGAACAGGCGAGAGCATAAATGTGCAGACCTCGAGATCACGTGGCCGAAGGCATCGATGCGCTATCTGGTGACGAGACACCTGCTGCGGTGCACATGTGTGTCCTGTCGTATCAGTTGGCCTCTAATGCCGCTCTCTCGGACACGCTCGTAGCCAAAACGACAACTGGGTGTCGCTGTCCTTTCTCCAACAAATTTGTGCCGTTTCTTTTTACGTAGCGGCTGCAATGGCGCCGCTTCCAGTGCTGGCGGGCTCGCGTCATGATTTAAACTGATTTATTAGCATATCTAAGTGTAGCCAGCCTCGCAAAACCTGGCAACTACACCGAATTCCAGACGTGAGATTTCTGATATACGCTGATGATGTGACTTTATGGTCTCTGCATAAAGACGTCTCAAGACAAGCACAAGAGCTTCAGAAAGCCCTTGATATTCTTCAGAGCTACACTCGGAACGCATAATTAGACATGTCCGCCCAAAAATCAAGCTATGGTCAGGTAGCTAACAAAGCAGGATGCAGAACAATAAAGCAGTGCCCCTTTACATTTACTCTAGGTGCAGTGACCATTCCCGAAGCTTCGAAGGTCCGCATACTAGGTCTTGATATTCACCAGTCTGGCAGTGTAGTGCACTGGCTTCGTAAAGTCAGACAGGGTTCCAGAAAAACACTTCATCTGATTTGCCGCATTGCATTGAAAGCAACTGGAGCTCGTACACATGTAGCTCGACAGCTCGTCCGCACAGTTCTGCAGCCAAGAATTTTATACCAGGCGCAATTTCAACCGTTAACTTTGGCCCAGTTGGCACAGTTGGAGGCTATTAATCGTGATGCTATGCGCACAATAACAGCGTCTCCTCGCATCACTCCTGTAGCAACTTTACTGGAGCACGCTCAGCCTAACACAATTGCGGAGCTGATTTCGCAAAGAGAAAAAGCTCGTGAAATCGAAAGGCAACTTGTGCCAGTTGTTGCTGCTTTGCATGCTCACTTTCAACGTGGCTCTCGCATTGACAACCAGCCCGAGTCTATGCTTCCCTGGGAATTCACCGTCATCACATCTAATAAAACAACAAAATTACGGTGCTCCGATATATCATCTACAATGGACGAACGCTTCATCATCGAGGCCCCATGCGCTAATACCTGCAAACTATATACAGATGCTGCTATTCTACAAGACGGCTGAAGGACATCATTCCTGAGTACTAGGATAGTTTTGTCAGTGACCACCAGCGTTATCTATCTACGGAAGCCACTCCTCTTGTGATGGAACTTCAAGCCATCCACGACGCAATCCAGAATGCTACTTCTAATCTGCCAACAGTTAAGCAGATTGACGTATACACTAATTCCTTAGCAGCTATTAAAGAGCTCAAGAAAGTACAGAAATCCCGGCGGCGGCTGCTGCATTTCCGATGGAGGCGGAAATGTTGTGGGCCCGTGTGCTCAGATTTTGGTGCACGTTAAAGAACCCCAGGTGGTCGAAATTTCCGGACCCCTCCAGTACGGCGTCTCTCTTATACATATGGTTGTTTTGGGACGTTAAACCTTACATATCAATCAAGAAAGTACACAAAGCGATGGAGATCTGCGAGGTGATTCATAAGCTGAACCATAATACGGCTACTTGCGTAAAAGTACATTGGATTCAAGGTCATGCTGCCAACCCACACAACATTGCTGCTGACCAGCAGGCGCACTGTCCACCAGACCTTCCAGCAATTCCCCTTCCACCTCAGCCCCTAAACTTACTCCATACCCGTAAAAATATTCTCCGGCAGGATACACGTGCTCTCATTCCACCGTGTGTCTGCTCTCTCCCCCCTCACCTTAAAAGGGTGGAGGAAGTTGTGCTTAGGAAGCTTCGAGCAGAGGTGGCCCTTACACCGGCCGTTATATCGCCATGGAACTGGTCACATTTAAGAGTTGGTGATACGTGTCCGTTCTGTCCCACTACAGCGATGCGAGCAGATACATACCACCTTTTAAAAACATGTAAAGGGTTGCAGTGAGAACGCTCCCGTCCCCCCGCTTAAACCAGCCTTCGCTACAGCGACACAGCCAGTTACAACCACTGGATACATGAAAACAGATTCCTCAAGACACTACTTCAGTTCATACACAACACCGGCCTAACAGCACACATTTAACAAAAATATTATACCCTAAAAGAAAATCTTTGTCGCAATAAAAAAAAACCTGATGAAGCCAAGAACACAAAATTATGTTTTCTTTGCTCAGCTTGTCTTTGTTGCGTTAGGACAAGTTGAACATAATTGAGCTAAGTCATGATGGAACCAGCGCAATAAGTACGAAGACATAGGTAAAAATTTTAAAGACTAAATAGAAATATTTTGCCTAATGAGACTAGACTTGGTTATTAGTACTTAAAGCATCTTCCTCAACTTAAACCCTCTGAGCTCATAAAAACTCAACTTTAAATTACCTTATTTGTGTTTTATTGCAACTTTTATAATTACAGCTAATTATAATCAGACTTGTTTGATGATGTTATGATCAACCACGCTTAGTCAGTTTTTTCTCTGCTTATCTTGGCACTGCCTCATTAGCTTATTTATGTGTAATTAGCTTAACTATGCCATGTGAAACTCTAGTATGTCAATTGTGTGATTGGATATCAGAATAGTTAATAACCATAACTTGTACGGGTCTTGACTAACACTAATCAGACAAAAATAGGCTTCATTGGTATAGTGTAAGTCAATAGCAATTAGTATTTTCCAGGGTTTGGCACCTCTTGGCTCATGGGGAAGTCGACTTGAATTACTTGGCCGTGACAAGGTTGCCTTATAGGGGCTAATTTTGCTCGGCTAATGAAATGATAGCATGACCCACTATACATAATTGACTTTGGCTGTACAGGTAGTTTTTTTTACCCAACTGGGCGTATCGACGAAGCTTAACTACATATAAAGCGGCCCTGCAACACTTTTTGAGCATGGTCAGAAAACGCTGCAGAGCGGTGGTACAGGCTCCCGAAAACACGCGAGCCAAACATTATAGGGCAGCACGCGGCCTGGAATTGACAATAAATTATTAGTCAGCGAAAAATTGCTTTCTCTTCTCTCGACAAATCAAAGAATAAGCCCTAAAATCACAGGTAACAACCCCATTTATCAGTCATTGGCTGATTTGAACATGGCACGCTTGCTCGTTACCGAGATTGCTGTGAAAGGCCGCTACTTGTCCACGCGTGCTCGCGAGATCATGCTGAAAAAGCCGCGTGTTTGAAGAAAAAAAAATGCTCTCAAGGTCACGAGGTGCGCGTGATGTTTTTCTGTGGTCCTGATATCCCTCCCTGCGTAGCTTAGAACGCTTTCGTCGGGACGAGAGAAGAGAGAATGCAATTGTAGCTTGCGACAAACTTTTGTAAATGCACTCGCACTGAATGAATTCTTAAAACTTTTGCGGCCTGAAATTCGTGATGCAAGAAGCTATTCCTATGAGTTCATTCCGTGGTTACCCCAAAAAAAGTGTTTCAGGGCCCCTTCATAATAAAAACAGCAACATTGACTGGGCTTAAGCTTTCTTACGCCCGAATTTATCAGGTTATACCACACTCAAGTAGCCCGGATTAGATTCGGCTACACTTACATGTACTTAACAAAGTTCATTTAAATTAAGCTTTGCCTAACGCGGCAAAGGCAAGCTAAGCTGAGAAAAACCAATTTTGTGTTTTTAGCTTTATGAAGCTTTGTGAAGCTGCACTGCAAAAAATTACGCGTATTTACGGACAGAAAAGTGGACATAATGTCTAGGAAATAAACACACTCCACTCCTTCACCAACATCAAGGGTACAGCATACGTATAAGAATTACAGACTTCACCACTTCGCGAATAATATGGATACAGCACACGTTTAACAATGATGTTTTACTAAATAGTGCAGAAACAAGTGACTCCTCCATCAATACATAATTAGACGAAAGTAATCATTTGCAATACGGATGACGTCCAGATATTTATACTAATATGGCCGTCGCATACAATCACAGAATCCATCGCCATGACGTGTTCTGCACCGCTTTTGTTGTACTAAACAGTATTTGTTTCTAAACGGTGGTTTAGGCGGGCATCGCGGAAAGAAAAACCATTTGACCGCGGCGGGCGCATCGCCATCGTCCCTCATCCGTCGGCAGTCACTACTCTTTTCACTAACCGGACTACCCTCCTCATCGGCAGGATGCACACAAGGAACGGGACCCGGCTGGCGCTGCTTATTTATCCAGTCTGCATTGTGGAGGTGAGTACTTAACTTCGCATTTACTCGCCGTTTAGGTTACAACTCGTGCCACTAATGATCTGTGTTGCGTAGTCCCTACGCACTATTTAAGATCAGACTGCTTCGAGTAAAGTCATGGCCATAAACGCCGTGCTTCTATGTTGATGTCGGTTTCGCACGGCTTGTACCATGCATGCTTTTTCTGAGAGGAATTCGTACTGAGAGCAGAAAATACAGCATTTGCAGAAATCGCCGGTTGACTGTGTTGGTCGTGCTTACATTTCAAGCATGACATTTTCAATGCGCTCTTATTACTTGTCCAAAGCAGTTGCATTACTCTATGTCAACATTGTTCGGGCTTGTCAACGCCATAATGCAGCCGTTTAATCTGTGCGCCTTCCTTTGCGCTGGCGGCGTTTTGTTTACGCTGCTGGTACGCCGCTGCGCCGAAAGACGAGGCGATATCTACCGTGATATCTTGGCGCGCTGCAGCCTACACGCGTGTTCTCCCTGTCCGGCCAAAGTTGATCTCCTCTGCGTTGTCTGACAAGGTTCTGTGTGGCATTGCATAAGTCAGTTGCCACACTGTCATCAAATTTAGCGGAGAAATTTGCCCCTGTAGTTGTGGCTTCTTCGTGAGCATTTGGTGTCATCCGCGGTGAATTTTGTGAGTGCGTGAGCTACGTTGGCCGTTTTAATTAACAAAATGAACGTAAAACAAGCATTCTAGAAGTCGGGGCGCAGTCTCCTGCTGTGTGCGCTGCTGTGCAATTAAGAGATTGTCTCTCAGACTTAGGGAATCAACGACGCGTCGCCCGCCGTGCATTTCGCAAGTGCGATAAAATTTTTCGCAAGTCTGCGTGTGACGTAATTAACGCAATGAATTGCGAGTTACAGAAGTCGAGGCACGTTCTCTTGCTGTGTGCGCAGCTGTGCAATAAGAGATTGCGTCTCAGTTATAGGGGCAACGAGGAAAACTGAATAGAGTCGCAGCCAGCGGTGTGCTGCCCCCCCCCCATCTTTTTTTTTTTTTACTGCTGATTGTGCCACGTCGACCGCGTGCCACGACGGCGACGCTACGTTTCGCCTAGCTGTGTTAGCACAAGACATATCGTTCGAACTCTTGCACATGTGACGAAGAAACGTCCCAACGCTGGCTAATCGGGGTACGTCGAATATGCTACAGCTATATACGCCTGGAAGGCAGGTTTATCGACGCAGTTGGAGCAAATTGAGCGCGACTCGCGCGTACCTGTAATTGGGATCCCGCATAAGCATTCATTATTTGGAATTTTGGTCGTTTTTGCTTATTGTGGGTGGGGCCCTGCAAGTGACGGTGGCTGGTCGGTGGGGTCCTATTTACAGGTATACGTGAGTCTCGCTTAATTCGATCCAACTGCGTCGATGGAGCAGCCTTCCAAAGCTTATATAGCTGTAGCATATTTGACGTACCGCAATTAGCCAGCCTTCGGACGGGTATTCGTCACAAGTTAACGAGTCCGAACGATATGTCTTGTGCTGACACAGTTACGTAGCGTCCGCATCGTAGCACGCGGTCGACGCGGCAAGATCAGCTGTGAAAAAAAAAGAAAGGGCGAGGGGGGGGGCAACGCACTACCTGCTGCGACTCTATTCAGTTTTCCCCGTCGTCCCTAATACTGAGACGTGATCTCTTGATTGCACAGCTGCGCACACAGCAAGAGAACGCGCCTAGAATCTGTAACGCGCGGTTCATTGCGTTAATTAAAAAGGATTCTTAATTGCACAGCAGCACACAGCAAGAGAACGCGTCCCAACGTCTACAAGGCGTAGTTTATTCTGTAAACGGCCAGCGTCGCTCATGCACTCGCAAAATGCACCACGGACGAAACCAAATCTTTACGGAGAAGCCACAACTATAAGGGCCAACTTCTCTGCCAACTTTGGCAGAAGTCTGGCAACACTGACCCTTCAAGTCTGGCAACAACTCATGCAACGGCAAACAGAACTTTGCCGATTGTCTGAAAAAAGGTGGCTGAAGGGAGGTAGCGCTGAGGTGCGAACAATCAGGGAAAACATTAACTCAAGCAACTCAAGAAATGTAAAGCGGCATGTGAATGCTTCCAGAAAGCTAGAAACCATTACTCGTAAAACGCGTTCTAAAAAATAATGAAAAGAGTGTGCTTCGTCTGCCGCGGTGGTATTGTGGTTATTTACGGTGGTCTGCTGCTGACCGCGCGTGCGATGCCGGCCGCGGTATTAGTCACATTTTGATGGAGGGGAAATGGTAAAGGCCCGTGTATTGTGCAATGTCAGTGCACGATAAAGATGACCTCACGGTGAAATTATCCGGAGGCCTCCACCACGGTGTCCTTCGTAATGATTTCGTGGTTGTGAGACGTCAAACGCCAAGAATTTTATTTAAAAATTTTTTAATCCCCAATGCAGTTAGGAACAAATTTTCTTTGTAGAACAATGGTAGGATTTTCTGTATATGAAGAATATGATGCATAATCGGGATTTTTTTCACAAAGAGATAACATTTGGGGAAATATGGTAGTTCGTATTAGTTGATAATCAGAGTTTTTTTTCCTGTGGGCAAAAATAATTTGATATGTGTACAGCGCCAAATAATTTTTACAGCTGGTGAATAAGTTGCAAGATATTGGTTTTTGTAAATGTCTGGTTGTAAGTTTAGCCTTCAGGTGGTCCAAGTAAAATATGGTGAATAACACATTTAGTTGTAACCTTAATTGATTACTGTCAGAGAAAACGATCAAATTGCTTTTTATTTTAAGAGATGATTTTTTTCTTGATGCGGTTGCTAGACTGTGCTTGCCCGTGTTTTATACCTTGAAGAAATGCATCCTTGCGGTGAGTACTAGCTGCACAGACATGAGGAACATTTAGAAAACATACCAATTATTTCCGTGCTTACTTTAAAAAGTTTGCTATCTAGTACTAGCCTGCATGAGTAAACGAGAGATCCAAACCGTACTAAGGTGCATTAACCCACATGCAGCTATCTTCTGACAGTTCAAATAGTGTGCTTATGCAACATTGGTAAGTGACACCGATATGTGCAAGAACTTATTACCTGTGCGATACAGTTTGGAAGTGGCAAGAACACCTCAATTAAAATAAGGATCTATTGCAATCAGAAAAAAAGGATATGTTTGGTCATGAACCAAGACAACTGTATTAAAATGATATCGCCTGCTTAAAGTGACAATGCGGTGGTACTTGACATTGAGTATTTGCAGCAAAGTTTAGATGCACGGATGAAAGAAAAAAGAAATACAAAGACCCTGCTAACTACTGACGTTTATTAAAAGCCTCTGCAGATTTTATGGCTGGTGTTATCTCCAGTTAAAGACTGCTGGTAAAAGATTGTAAAAGTGAAAAAAGAACACACAAACCATAGCCGGGCACTGATCATGAAGGTAGCCGATTCTTTTAAGGTGAAGCTTCATTAAAAAGTTGTGTTCTTTCTTTTCAGTTCTGTTTGAAGTTTGTAGAGTTAGAGCTACCTAATGTCTTTGATGCCGCTTCCACCTTAAAAAGAACAGAGTTGATACCTCAATGCTGTTAATGAAATAGAATCAATTCATTTTTTTCGCTTGGATAGACAGTTGATACCCTAATATTGTGACTGAAATAGAATTAATTATTTTTTCCATTGTGAACAAACCTTACAATTTACTTCAGCAGAAGCTTTTTCCTTCACAAAAGGTATGCCTTTTTCGCACCCTCTCAAGTCTATATGCTTTGGTCATTACCAGCTTATAAATAGTAAAATGGTTTGCATGATGGTTTGCAATAGTGCCAACATCTGTATACTGAATAGGAAAGCTCTTATTCTTTTCAGAGAGAACTGAAATATTACAGGGCAAGTAATTGGCTCAGCTGATTAGTGTCAAGATGTTTTGAAGACTATATACACTTACTTTTGTATTTTGTTGCATATATTTGATTTAACACTCTCGTTATATACATGCTGTCTTTTAAGTTCTGTTATTGCAATACCTGGGATATAATTATAATTCACAGTGCAGCAGAGGGCCCAGAAATAACTTAAAAAAGTGTGGTTTTTAAAAATTTTAATGGAATAAATCCAAATACAGTATAGTGAATCTAATTATTAGTGGAGATCAATTTCATGTGAAAGATGCAATGGCAAGCTATTGCGGTTGCATTTTTTTTACTGCTTGAGTCCATTGTTACTAGGTTGATATATATTTTTGTGTAAGCTTAGAAGCTCTCAGCATATCAAGGGCATAACAGATATGTCAATCGCACTGAGGCCCCAGGAGTAGCTGATGGTACAATATTATGCCTGCACTCACAACTCTGCTTTTAAGAGCACAGACTTCAGGTTTATCAAAATGAGGTGCGTGCCACAGTGCCATGAAGCGCATATCATAATTTCTGCCAGGTAAAACAGTGCTTTAATGTAGCTTGTTGAGTCCTATATGAGTGTATATATATATATATATATATATATATATATATATATATATATAGAAATATATATATATATGACGCTATGATGAATGGGTGACGTGGCCCGGCTCATACGCCATGTTTATCCTATAAGCACTTCTTCCTTCTCTGCTTCTACAAACCACCACTCCATACCTCACACGATTCCCCCTCCCTCCGAAAGAAGGAGCACGTTACAATCAACAAAACAACAAAAAGCATAAAGTGAAGAATGTCAAAATGCACAGTAGTTCGATTTCATAAGGCAGTTTCTTATCTCGCACAAAAGCTTCACAGCAGAGGGCAGCTGTCCGGCCAAATCTAGGGTAGCTCTGGTGGACGAGGCTGGGTGTTGCGCCCAGGATAGCATAACCCCGCCCTGCACATCTGCTCTGATGATGACATGAGGTCTTGTGAAGAACGAACAAGGCTTGAAATCTGTGTAGCATTGATTTGACGGATGTCTTTGGCATCGGATCCAGCGCAGTCGTAGCCACAGACGCTTTGCTTCTAGTCGGCGTGCATGACAACCAAGGCTGATGGGACGATGTCTTTTTTTCTTCGTTGTATACGTGGTAGCTTCATGTCTCTTTCGTAACTTTCTGTGGCGTTCTCTCCGTTTGTTGGATCGGAGACATGGCCTTGAGAACTGGTGCAGAAAATTTTGTCGACGTTGCTTTCTGTGAAGATTGCTTAGGCATCGACTTTGTCTTTGCTTCTTTAATTGATGTTGTCTCTGATGACCTTGCAGCCACAAGTGTACTCGTGAGGAGGTTTCACTTGATCGTTGTTCTTGTTTGAGTAGCCATTGGAGTTCCTGGAGTTCGTGGAGTTGGCTTTGTTGAAGTTGCTCGTTTTGTTGTGAAAGTTCGTCAGATGGGCATCTTTCAGGAACATGAGTCTGCTTTTCTTTAGATGGTGATGTGATCAGTAGATAGCCAGTAGCCGACACTGTACTGCTAGGCTTGTCTTGCGATGAAAGCAGCGTGACAGGCTGATGAGAAAGTTCCCAAGATGGTTGTGAATCATCCTTGATTGTAAATGCTTCTGTCAGTTGACAATGCGCCGGCGTTGGTGGATTCGAAATTACTGCAGTGCTTTGACTCACATGTGTGTTATCACTTGACGATGAGAGCACAACATACATGGCTTCAGATGGTTCTGACGGCGTATGTTTTTCTTTTTGCAGCGTGATTAGGCTGAGAATGTCTGTCGAACGACCCTGGTCCGAAACGTCAGGGTAGGGGCTGGTATTGTGAGGATTCACTAGTTCGTCACGCGTGAATTCCGTCGCAGGCTCGAAACCGTCTGGGTCTTGTGTATGACACGAAGCATCAAGGAATTCGGGTGGTTCAGTAAAATGTGAAGTGTTGTGGTGCAGTGAACACGTTGAAAATGCCGATTTTATTGTTCTTGGGAAAGCCGGCTTTAGGTTTAGTCTTTTGCCGAAATGGTCTAAATTCCTTTCGGTATACGGAGGCTTTACCTTGTCTGTTGCAACGTGCAAGTTACCAGTCGGTGCTCGAATGCGTGACGTTTTTTCGGAAGAGTCATATGATGGTGTAATGGTGGTATATTTTCTCTGAGGTCTCGTTTGGGAAATAGGCTTACTGCGGGAAGACTTCGCGTAACTGTGATTGGCGAATTGAAAAGCTTTCCGCTGATGACGTATGGACAGGTCTTCATCGTATTCCTTGAAACGACTGATCATTTCTTCTTTGATCTTTTTCCAAGACTCATCGTTTTCGAAGATGTGGGTGAGGTAAAACTTGAATGCCTCACCTGAGAAGTAGTCAGTGAAGTTTATGATCATCTCCCGTTCCGACCATGATGCAGCGGTGGCATGGAGCTCGAACAGGTTGAACCAGTCCTGTACGGGTCCGTCGTCCGCTGATCCGGTGTACTTAGGGATGTCAAGGTCTTCTGATGCTGCTGTCATGGTGCTTGGTGGTCTTGGTGGTCCGCGTTCGGTCACTGCGTCTCGCTGAGGTCTTCGATGTTGATGGCCGGGCGATGAAGTGGTTGCGAGGTCTTCATCCTGTCGACTTGTGTGACGCAGGAGGCGTGATGGCTGTACGACGAACCATTTATTTTTCTTCGTCTTCCTCCTTGTCTACCATTCCACCACACCGTTCTCGTGTGGTTCGTCACACACACACACACACACACACACACACACACACACACACACACACACACACACACACACACACACACACACACACACACACACACACACACACACACACACACACACATATATATATATATATATATATATATATATATATATATATATATATATATATATATATATATATATATATATTGTTTATTACATTGTTTTAAACAAGGATATCCAAAATTGCAAACATATTTGACATGGCTTCAATACGATGCCTGATTAGTCTTTTCTGGAGCATTTACAACCACTAGTGTGGCTATGTACACCCCCTGTAATTCTAATAATTCTAAGGTTCACATGCAGCCGCAACTCATATTTACTGTATCTTTTTAGTGCAATTTTTCACTCGTTGTGGAACTGCTAATATTGGCAACAGATGTACTATTGTGCTGTCTCTTTAATGCTTAATCAGAGATATCCAAAGTGCATTCATTCTTGCTGTTACAGAGTTAACATAGGCAGTGAATCACTTGTGGGTCATACCCACATCCCACAGACAGTAGTGTGCATGTATGCACACATGTGACTGATAAGAAAGGTTTGACATCATGTTAGACAAGCATGACACATTATTCATGTCACGGGGTCATGACACAGCAGTTACAATGTCACACCATTTATTCTCTTCCAGGTGCTGCTTCTATTGTTCTTGGGCCAGCTGTTGCCTCTCATGCCAGCGCCACTATGACTGTTCATGCCACAAGCACCTTGATGACCTGATGTGGCAGGAATTCGTGTCACCGCATCACCAGCAAATTATAGAATGCCATCTTTTTTGCTGCATACTTCACTGCCAATACTGGACGGTTTTGCGTTCAGTCCAGCAGCTTGGAACAGCGACAGGTGATCAAGCAGCTCATAAGCACACCCATATATTCGTTGCATGAGGCTATTGCACTAAAGTCAAGATTTCGTACTCATTGTTAATGTTCTTTCACACTAGTGAGTATTAAACAAACCTGTACCATGTAGATGATGTTTATTTTGTTGTCATTATCTAGTTTGAAATTCGCTTTTGACATTGCACATTCAAAACATAACCTTCGAAAGGTGACCTTCAAGACCTGCTGTTGTAGTTTCTGTGTTGAATTTTACACTGGCAACTTCGAGCCGTAGTGAGTGCAAACATTTAGTGCTGGCAACCACCGAGAGTATTGTAAACATCGCAGGCACATTGTTACTGTGCTTGACAGCATACCATATTAGTCAGCTAGAACACAAAAACTCAAAATAGCACTCACTTGGGCGTCCGAGTTTTCATTCATTATTTTACATTACTTCAGTGGGATGAGTGGCAGTGCCATGAAGGAGTTTGTTTAAAAAGTCAGCAACTATACCTTGATTTTGAGAGCTCATGCTTAGGCTACTTTTCAACTAGTAAGATCAGAACCATCATTGTCAACTTGTATAACAATTAAGAAGTTTAATTTGTGATGAGTTGCAGCTTTTCTGTTGCAAGGCAAGGCCTCTAGCTGGAAGTTCGTAGGATTATTTTCAAATATGAGTGCGGCTTTCGTAAGTCTTTTTATGTTATACTAGACTTGCTGGAGTTTTTGACTGTATAAATTTGTTACTGGGCTCGCATCGATGCAATGTTTCCATATTTTTTAACAGCTCTTGATAGGGCTTCTCGCTACATATTTTACTAGCACAGCAAAACCTTCCTCTGAATTTGTTCACTTGGGTTGAAGACTTTCTTTTGTGCAGACCTCTGTTTACATCTGTTAATAATGACAACTTTTCTTCTGCTTAACTGACATCTGCTGTATTACAAGGAAGTGTGCTCAGTGGAAGTCTGCAGCCAGAGGAGTGTCCCAGGAGTTTCTGCCCCCCCCCCCCAAATCGCATGTTGTGGGTTGTCCTACTGAGCATAAGAAATGAACAAAGTCATTTTTCATGGCCATCAACATGTGTCCCCACCCTCAGAAAAACATTCCTGGCTACGGGCCTGTCTCTTTATGAGCTCGTTATTTTTGTTACTCGTTCTTTGTCGTTTCTTTTTACTTGGCATTGTCTGCATGTGTATGAAATACAGGGCGATTCAAGAAATGTGTCCGATATTCTTTAAAACTTAGATAAAGGAGGTACTTGCGTGCCAGTTGCGGCATTGCCTTTCCTGTGACAAAAAATATTCAGATAGCCACAAACATTAATTGCGGCAGTAATTATAGCAAATAAGAATATTACCTTTTTTTACGAGTGGTAGCAGCTGGTCGAGTCAAATGGGCAAATTCAAGTCATTTCTACGAAAAGTCCGTAGCCACTTTGAAATTTTTGAAATGTAGCCACTAATAAACACCGTGTAGTGATGCAATCGGCCTAGTTTAGCTGTCGAAATGAAAACCGATGCACCAGACAGCACATCTACCATTCATTTCAAAATGCCCTCAATGACGACACTGTCTCTAGCCATTATCAACCACCAATTTAGACACTTTCCTTTGTACAAACTTATCGACGCTCACTTATTCTTTTCCGCGAATGCAAGAGAAACAGTGTTGCCATAAAGGGCATTGTCGAAGTGAATGGTAGATGCACTGTTTGGTGCATCGGTTTTGGTTTTGCCAGCTAAATTGAGCAGAATGCATCTTTCTGTGGTGATTACCAGTAGCCACTTTTCCTAAATTTTAAACCAGCTATGGACTATTTGTAGGAAAGATTTGACCTAATCGGCTATTAGCAGTGGTTAAATAGGTACTCAGTAATTTCTATAATTACTGCCAAAATAATTCTTTGTACCTATTTGAAGATAAGGTAAAAGATGTCAAAATTTTTTTGAAAAGTTGTTTTTTAAAATGAACTCAATAAAAGACATTTCTGGCAAGGTAATGAAGTTATGTAATTTTAAAATAATGACTTATTTTGTATTTGAAATTTCGAGGACTTTTCACAAGAGCCATACAAGTAAAGTTGCCGCATTTGTTTGTTTTTTCCGGGAACATGGTAAGTTTAAGGACACAAATAAAATATGTGCTGGTGGACTGTCAACATGCTGCAAATTAAAAATAGTTTAGGCACTGATGTTATTGCAGATACTCTGAAAAAACTGTGAGTGTCAATTTGTTTAAGAAACCTCTGTATTCAGCATCAAAAACTTGCCTTGGTGGTCAGACTCTAAATATGGACAAAATTTTATTTCATTGCCCTATGAACAACCTATTATAGGTGGATTTTCTAGAGCGTACTATTTTTAAACTTGAAAAAGATTTTTTTAATATGTATCTGCACCACTTACATTTCTCTAGAGACATGGCACACTCGCAAGCGCATTCTTCAGCCGAATGTCACTGACCTGGAATACAGAGAGCAAGTTTGCTGCTCTCTACAGAGTAATTAAAATGGGAATAGGGTTATCATCTGCGTTCCATTGCCAACGGAGGGGTGCTACAAGGACTGGGTTCAGTGTGGCAACTTCCAGGTGAACCATGCAGCTTTATAGATTTAAAGTCAGACATCCTGCTTTCCTAGGGAGTTCTACAAATGCAGTAGGTGTGTTTTATACAATTATCAAAAATATTTAGTCATAATCAGCACTAATGTATTATAGCATGCTTGAAACATTGGTGCAATACATTGATAAACGCTATCGTAAAGCAACCATTTCTTTTTTTTTCCAGCTTTCAGGAGAGCACCCTGCTCCCTGAGACCCAAAGCCTGTCATATGAATGCAGAAGAGAAAAAAACTAAATTAAGAACTGGTAGCCAAAGCGTTGGCCCCATTTTTGTGGTGCATAAGGGATAATTGTGTACTTTACACTTTTAATTGGCTTGATGGTTGATCTGGGAGTCATCACCAGTGGCGTAGTCTGGAAGGCAGGAGGAGCCGCTCAGCCCTCCCCCACCTGCACAGTCCAGATATTTTTTATCTTAAAGCCGTGGATTGTATTTCTACTGTGACCGGTTCGTGACCCCCTAGTTTATCGATGACTCAGCAGAAGGCACTAGTGTGAGTGATAGGCAGACAGACGGTTTCACAGTTACCGATGAAATCCTCTGAAGCTTTCCCCCACACATCGTCATTCACTTTGTAGATATGCTGTGATTTTCTTAGTTCTGCATCTGCATACCTACATGCACACCTACAAACACACAAGAATGTACATAAAGTATGACCGAAGTCACCTTCCCCTCGCACAGCAATCCCCAGAGAAAAATATTTTTTTGCTATGCTACTGGTCTCCACACCCTAGCGACATTCATTGTAGCACACCTCTGTTAGCAATATAATGCAGATGATAGCCCCATTCAAATTTCGATTGCTCTGCACCAAGCTTGCTGTGTGTACCTCAGGTCTGTGGAATTATGTTGAAGAATCCCTTTGCGAGTGCTTTATGTCGCTTGATTTAAGTAGGGGTAAAGCTGGTGGAGATACATACTTTCAAAAAAAAATACTTCTCGAGTTTAAATTTTAATACTCTTCAGTACCTTAACCTATATTGAGGTAGTACATAGAGCTTCAATGTAAAATATTGCGCATATTTTTTTTCCGAAAACCAAGGCAAGCTCTTGATGCTGAATAGAGATATTTTCCCAAAAATGGTGAAATTCACAATTTTTTTAGACTATCTGCCAAGTTTCAATGCGTAAATTATTTTTAATTTGTAGCATGTCAAAAAGCTCACCAGCACATATTTATTTTTGTGCTTGGAATTCGCCATGTTACCAGAAAAAAATCCCAAACATGGCAGCATTATTTATTAATGCTCATGGAAAAAGCTCTCGAAGAATTGATATACATAAGTAAGTCATTACTTTTAGTTAGATCACTAGCTTCCTTGAAATGCCATTTATTGAGTGCATTCCAAAATGACTTTTGAAAAAAATTGTTGTTTGAAGACTTTCAACTCAGTAGGCGCCATACTACAGACTCTCAGAACTAGGGAGGAAAGTTTTTGGAACTGGAATTAAATGACCAGGACGAGTTTCGAACTTCGAGATACGTGAAAATTTTTCCGCCATATTCGTGATGGGTTAAAAAACGCTGACTGATTTTCCATTGCACAACCCTAATCGTTGTGTTTTTTTATACATTGAATTACTCCTTCGCTCCTTTTGCCTCAACTAGTAATGTTAGCCAAAATTTTGGTGTGTTTATGAAGTTATTTGTACTTTCAGCCTTTTCATTCTGTATGAATGTATTAGTCATTATGTGTGATCACTTATTTTTGTGCTGCATGCCAGTGCCTCTAACAAGGCCTAATATTAGTCTTGGAATGAATAAATATTTGTGCTCACACTCTTTTTTGCTCTGTATTCTCCTGGTGTGGTTGTGCTGACAAAATGTTTTTCCTCTTTTTCAGAAAAAAAGTCCGCAAAATACTGTTACAATGTGAAAACAACACAGGTGCTTTGGGTATCTGGAAGTTATGATATTCCTTCTTCATAAGTTAAGTTCCATATACAAAGCTGCCGAAATAAAATAAATTTTTGACAATTTTTGTTCACACAATTTGTAGCATGTCTGTTCTGTATATCGTTGTATGATCATAGAAAAATAGAATTTAATTTCAGTGAATAGGATACTTGTCCTCGTTGGTTTTTTAACATTTTATTTCACTCCGCAAATTTTTAGCATGTGCAACCACAGTCAAATGTTACCAGGTGACGCTGCCACAGGATTAGTTGAAATAGCAGCCTGGGAAATTTTGAATGACCTTATACTTGCAGAAGAAAGATCTGCTGATTACGTAATGCCTCATGTTGAATCTAATGGAAACACATTTGTTATCTGCGGACATGGAGCAATAGTATTATGAATAACGTGTGAGAAATGGTCATACCGAGCAGGTGTTGTTCTGTAGATGCCGTTACTTTATTTTTTCATTGCGAAGATCTTCGTGAAATATGAATGGGCTGTTTGTTCTTTGGGTTCTACGTGATCTCTGGTGTATTATTTTCTTTTTACGAAAGTGGTTGGCAGCATGTTATTTACGCCTTTTTACGTAATCAAGGGAAAATATTTTTTGCAGTGCGGCTAGGCTTAGTTATGAATGAACCGGCATAAATAAATATGCCATCCCGGCGCTGGAAGCAGCACTGTCGCAGCCTCTACAATAAAAAATGGCACCCATTCGATGTAGCAAAGACAGCGACACCCATGTGTCGTTTTGGCTACAAAGCTCGTCGGGGAGATCGACATGAGAGGCCAACTAATACGACGGGACGCGCATGCGCACCGCAGCAGGCGTCTCATCGCTAGATAGCGCGTCGATGCCTTTGGCCACGCGATCTCGTAGTCTGCCCACATATACTCACGCCTGTAAAAGTACCCGGAACGTAAACTGGGCGCGCGAGTGATGGCCCAACCACACGTGTGTTCAGCGTATATTAAAGCATACGCTGAACACACGGACATGTGGTTCCGAGCGCAAATAAGCATCACGCGCTCCTATTTCTGTAGAAGTAGGAGCGCGTGCTACGAGGTAGGTGCAAAGGTAATTTGCTCATAAAAGTAGTTAGATGGGCTAGTTGACATGAATACATAGCAATTAACAGCACAAAATCTAAAAGATAGGCAAAACGAAGAACAAAACGGAATGGTTGCTGTCAACTGAAACATGTATTGCCCAAAATCCTACGTAAGCAACATAGGCCACCACTACGTGCACATGAGGGTCCGGTTACTAAGCACAAGTGCCAAACCACCAAAGCGAAAGCCACTTTTGCAAGCTTAGATAAAAGAGCTCTTTGACAAGCAAGCCAATTGAGGCCTGAGCAACGTATTACCAGAGTCCTTCCAGACTTTCACTGTTCATAGACTTTCGGGAAAAGTTCAATATAGGAACCAGAGGAACCACTATATGGGCGCCCTCGTGGGGGCATTGAAGTGGCACAGGCGCTGCAATTCCTTTAAAGACGATAGTCTTTCTTCGGGACCTTCGACGCGAAAGTCTGTCTGTCTGTCTGTCTGTCTGGCTGTCTCTCTCTCTCTCTCTCCCTGTGTGTGTGTGTGTGTGTGTCTGTATGTACATTTTCTGTTTGTCCACCTTTAAAGGTACCGTAACCGCCACCAATGTGACCAAACAATACTCCAAACGGCCGACCCCATCCGCAGCGCCCACCAACATTGCTGAAGGTTAATCGTTCATACTTGTGCGATTGTCAATTAAAAAGCAATTACTCCGCATATCTGAGGCACAAGAACAACAGGGCAATATTGTAGTGGATCAAAGCAATGGGGTGACTGGTACGTAGGGGGTAGAGCGGAAAAAGAGAACGACGACGACAGGATTGTGTTCGTGCGAGTGGGGCTTGTACGTTACATTTGGTGACAGTGGTGACAACGTTAACCCATGTTTACAAGGAGTAAGGCTGTCGCGATGAGAGCAACAGTCGGCACTTCACAGATGCAGCTCATGGAAGACGACACGTCGTCCACGGCCCTGGAACATCCTGTCCCGACTACGCAGGAAAGCATGGAACAGGCCGCGGGAAACCCAGTCTCATCACACATTCCGCCACCAGCGCCCCATCAGCCTCTTCTGTCAGAGTTTGATGTCCAGGATACACCAAATCACCCTCAACAGTCAAGCGCTGGTGCCAGTCTAGCTATATCTGACTGCCTGCAAGTCCTTATTTCACAATCTGAAGCCAGCAAACGAGCCCTTATGCAAGATTTCGAAACTCGCTTCGCTACCTCTTGCTCTCTCTCGAGGCCACCCTTGTCCAACGTGCCCCGATGGTGGATGTCGTCGCCGACCTAGATGCGTAGCTCTTCGTCATTGATAAGCAGTCTGGCCTTCAGCAACGTGTGTCTACCGCGGTCAAACAAAATGTTCCTCTGTCAGCTCAGCGTCGGTTTTTCGGAGCACCATTTCTACCGCCGACCGTCAATGGCACCACGTCGTGGGCTGCATTTTTGGTGCAGTTCGACTTCGTTGATGCCCTAAACGGCTCGGCAGTTAAAACTAAAGCTCAGGCACTCGTTGTGCAGCTGCGTGGTGCCGCGGTTGAATACCTCGAGTATATCCCGCAAGTCACCCGCTCGAACTAAGAAGCTCTGGTCTCGGTGCTGGAAACCAGATTTGGCGACAGACATTTTTTTCAGCTCTACCACACACAACTGAAACACGTCCGGCTAGGTCACCATGACCTTCAAGAGCTCACTGCTCACGTCGACAGCTTGTTCCGGAAGGCCTTGTCGGGTTGCACTACCACAACCATAGACCTTATTACTGCTAATGCCTTTGTTGATGTCATCAATAACAGAAGCGTCCAGCACTTCGTTCTCCTCGCTCGTCCGATTGACGTACGATCAGCTTTAGCTGTCGCTCTTAAGGCAGAGATACAAGAACGCTCGCAAGCACTGAGGATTCATACTGGAGGCCAACCTACACGGACGCACCATCCCGGACCCGGCATTTGGCTCATACTTGGCTCCACGACCCTACAGCGGTACTCCGGTGCTACCACTGCCGCGAAATTGGGCAGTTTGCTCAGAACTGCATTTGGGTGGTGGAGTCACTGAAAAATTCAGCTGCTCCTATGCAGTCTTCCTCGGAAAACTGCAATGTGGGCCATCGAGGGAAGGACCCGGCATAATGGCTGAAGCCCCTCTCCTTTCACTTGGCCCCTTCACCGACATGCCAACTCTGCCGGGGAAGCTTGGAGATCCGCCGCAGCACGTTGAAGCACTAGTGGACGCAGGGGCTGCATTCATTTCTTTAGCGATAAGTTTCTTGTCTGGAAGATTTTCGTTGAGCCCTGAGCAGGTCGATCAACCCCATCTCGTCCTAACTAGCGGAGTCACTCTACCTACTCTTGGAGAAGGCTGCCTGATTGTGTGTGCGCTCAATAAGACAGTGAGACAGTGGTTCCTTGCTGTCCCAGATCTGTTTGTGCCAGTGATCTTAGGCTGTGATTGGTATGCAGAGTTTGGCATTAGTTTGCAGTTTAATGGCTCTAATTGCACCGTTGAACTGACATCTATCGCTTCTACACCAATTCGAGCAAGTCTTGAAACTTCCAGTAAAGCTTGCTCTTGGCAGTCATATTTCCCGTTGAGTCATGCCATTTACAGAACTGTTGGCAAAGCGTGCTCTGTACTCGCTGACAACTATAGCATGATGAAAAGTCTGATTAATAAATTTTCTTTGAAAGTCGGCATTCTAAGAACGGGCATGAATACAGCCGTGGGTATGAACAGAAGTGAACAACCTGAAATTAGAAAATCATCGCTGCTTTTAAATCCTGTGATTATGGCATCCTCAGTTACCATCCCCTTGTCGTCTGCTGCGTGGGTTCTGTTTACAGCCCCGACAAGTCGTTTGTTGACAATGATATTCTTGTACAAAGTACCGTTTGTTCCAGACCTGGAGGTGAATCCGCAATGCCGCGAGCCCTCCATCACTGTTCCGGCAAAACCTTTGCAGTGTGTGTCTTCAACCTGTCCGACACTATCATGTGCGTGTCGTCAGGCACCGTCCTCGGTACCTGTACCTACCTTGAAGCACCGTCTGTCGTAGCAGTAGTACAGCTCTTAGCACCTTCGCCACCAACTGCATCAACCTTAGACTGGAATGAATTCAACTTCGGCCCCAACTTGTCTCCGTCACAGAAAGTTGAGATTCAAGCACTTCTACAGAAATACCGTGACTGCATGGCGATGTCACTCAATGAGCCCGACCATACTCCTTTGGTGTAGCACAGAATTGACACTGGCTCTGAAGTTCATGTTCAGTATCACCCATGTCGAGTCAAGCCTCTGAACGCGCAGAAATGGCCAAGCAAGTGAATGACATGCTTAAACGTGGTATCATATCGCGCTCGTCATGTCCATGCTCTTTCCCCGTAGTTTTTGTGTGAAAGAAAGATTACACAATCCGTTTTTGTGTTGACTATCGACGGCTAAACAGTGTCACCAAGCCTGACGTGTAACCGCTTCCTCGTCTTGACGATGCCTTTGACCGCCTGCCTGGTGCCCGTTTTTTCACTACGCTGGATCTTCTTTCTGGCTATTGGCAGGTGTAACTAGACACGAGTGATACTGAGAAGACCACATTTTAACTACGGATGGCCTATACTAGTTTAACTCCCTACCATTTGGTCTCTACAGTGCTTCTGCTACATTTCAGCAATTAAGGGACCTGGTTCTTGGGCATCTCAATTGGTCAACGGCTTTGGTCTATTTAGACGACATAATTGTCTATGCTCCCACGTTTCCCGAGCACCTCAGGCGTTTGGAAATGGTCTTGCGTGCTGTCTAAGACGCTCGCCTTTGTGTTAAACCTCCCAAGTGCATTTTTGGCTTTTCAAAAGTTAGTTACTTGGGGCATGTAGTCCGCGCCAAAGGCATCAGCCCTGATCCCACGAAGCTCCAAACCATTGTCTGTATTCCGCCTCCCACCACGGCTAATCAGCTTATAGTTTCTTGGGCTTCGCTTCATATTTCAGACGCTTTGTCCCTGACTTCGCTTCTCGCGCGGTACTTCTCAATGAGCTACTGAAGAAAGAAGTTCGCTGGAAATGGGGACCTGACCAAGAAGCTGCCTTCCATGACCTCAAGACTGCCTTTCAAGCATCACCGACGTTCGCGCACTATGACGAAAATGCCCCGATGATTCTACACACCAACGCCAGTGCTTGGCCTCAAAGCTGTTCTCCTGAAAGTTAACGAGGACGGGCAGGAGAGACCAGCCGCTTATGCTAGCCGCCGGAGTGAACCAGAGAGCCGATACCACGCCTCTGAACTTGAGTGCTTGGCGGTAGTTTGGGCAGTTGGAAAATTTTGTCCGTATGTTTATAGTAGTAAAAGCTTCATGGTCATTACCGACAGCGTTGCGCTTCCCTAGTTTCAAACAAAAAAAGACCTCAATGCTAAGTTCGCCAGGTGGGGTCTCAAACGGCAAGATTAATACTTTTCTATTGTCCATCGCTGCTGCGCTCACCATGAAGACGCTGACTACCTTTCTCACCACTCGACAGTTTTCAGTGACGTCTTCCCAGTCTCTTCAGTGCTAGATTTACGAACTACACTGCTACAAGATGCAGAAATCATGGATATAACCCGACGACTATCCGGGGATGTATGCACTCCCAAGCGTTATCGTAAAAGTCTTTCTGCGTCTTATGTCATCCGAGAGGGAATTCTTTATAACCGAAATTATTGGGATGGGTCGTGCGTGCCGTTGGGCCGGTAGTCATGTGAAAAATCGGTGCTATTCATCTGCCACGACACTCCGACTACCGGTCACCTCTGGCTGCACAAGACGCTGGCACGCATCAGAGAGGTTTTGGTAGCGGCGCATGCACGGTGACCTTTCGTGCTACTTTTTGTCGTGCACAGTCTGTCAAGCACTGAAGGCCACCACAAATCCGCAACCGGCCCCCATGCAACCCATTCCTCCTCTAGAAACACCTTTTGAGATTCTAGGACTTGATCATCTGAGACCGTTTTCACGTAAGTCACGCGGCAACAAGTTCCTCATCGTTGCCATGAACTACCTCTCCAAATGGACCGAAGTCAGGGCCGTCCCTGACTCTTCGACTCTGCACTTCTTCACGTTCATCAACGAGTGCGTGATTTTTCGACACGGCACGCCACGTTTGCTCATAACTGACCGTGGCACGGCCTTCACGTCCCGTGCATTCAGAAAGCTACTGAACGACCATGGAATTCGGCATGCCATGGACACTCCTCAGCACCTACAAACAAACGGTCTGGTGGAACGCACAAACCGTACCATAAAGGACATACTGTCGTCATACGTGAGTCCCAGTGATAAAAACTGGGACGAATACGTCGTCGCAGCTCTCTTTGCCCTCAATAAGTCACAGCAGGAAATCACACGGGAGTCACCGTTCAATCTTGTCTATGGAAAAACGCCAAGGCTTCCGGAAGAGAGCTTCTTTGGTTTGAACACAAGAAAGCAAAACCGTCTGGATGACACCAGTACTTCGGAGCTTCTTTGGAAGGCTCGCTTTAAAGCGTACCTGGCCATAGCGCGTCGTGAGGCGAAACTCCACTCGCCTTCCAACGAGAACCACACCCCTTTCAAACCAGGAGACCTAGCGCTGGTTCGATGCACCAGCGTTGCCATAAGCTTTTTCCCCGGTATGAGGGCTCATTTCGCGCGGTGAAAGCCTGGACGTTATTCCCAAACTGGGCACCAAGAGCAGAAACCTTGTTTTTTCTACCCATGCAAGCCAGTTGAAACTTTATGTGCCACGTGATTTCTGTATTCTCGCCTCTTCGTTTTCTAACTCAGACTCCAGGGGAGAGGGGGCGGCGAGTGTAGTGGATCATAGCAATGGGGTGGCCGGCGCGTGAGGGGTAGACCGCAAAAAGAGAATAATGAAGACACTGTTGTGTTGGACTGTGTTTGAGCGAGTGGTTCTTGTACGTCACAATATTGTGTATGTGTACTTTTTTACTAGAAAAGGCATACATAAGTAATTTTAAGAATTGTAGCCTTTATAACACTGCGCTGGTCATGCAACGCTTGCATGAAACGGCAAGTGTTTCAAACGCTTTCCTAAGACGACGCAGTGGCGGCACTTACCCATCGCCTTGCGTTCTACACCTTATCACCTTAGAGACGGGTGCGCACAGCGCGCATACTGCTTTCCGGGATTACTGCCAGATGGCGCTCATGTCTGACGTGTAACATGACTTGATTCGCTTGTTCGCCTCCGCTGCACTCTCGAGGCACTATAACACAGCGCACCCAGAATACCATTCACCGAGGACGACGACGAAGTGATAGGAGAACGTTCTTAGCCTACTGTGCTCCTGCAAATTAGGTTTTTCCAGCCGTATAAAGCTATTCACAGTGTTGAGGACAGCAGCTGTGACTTCTGATAGCAGGAAGTGGTGTGACGGTGCTGAGCGCTGACGTTCATTATCACCATGCGGACGGAACTAGCCAGGATGCGCAAGTGTGGCAAGGGCCACCTAAACCACAGCGTGGTTTCGAAACCGACGAGCATGTGAGTCAACCTGGTTCTACTAGGGTTTCTTACATCAAGCACCAACACTCGTTTTGGAGGCGATGAGGAAAGCTGAGGACATGTCGAACGAAGTAAGCTCTGCGAAAAAGGTGAGAGTGGAAGAGTAGACAGACAACACGCAGGAGGGGACATCGACCTACTCCTTTATTGATGAAGGTATTGAATCTGATGAGGAAGCAGATTCTTTCACTCAAGTCACATATAAAAAGAGTAAATTTGAGGGAATTCCTGTGGTATTCCGACCAATAGAGGAAACGAGAACCTTCTGGAAAGTAAAACCAAACGTTGTAGCCTCGGAAATTGTTGCACTTGCTAAAAAGAAAGTGCGTTTTTTCCGAGTGAACAAAGACGGAACTTTCTCAGTCAGCGTGAGCTCTCTTTCTTCAGCTAAAAGCTTGTCGTATTGTGCGCAAGTGGTTGGCTCGCTGGTGAAGCCATTCATTCCGGAGTCTTACACGCAATATGTAGGCGAAATCAAACATGTGCCTCTAGAGTACACAAAAGAACAACTTACACAAGATTTAAAAGAGGCAGGAGTGATATCGGCTAGACGCCAGACTCGTTGCATACGACAAGAAGATGGCGCTGTAGCATCGCACCCACTGAGAAGTGTGATTTTACAATTGAAATCTGACAGACATCTTCCAGAGAGTGCATTCCTTGGATTTACACTTCATCCAGTTGAGGAATATCTGGGCCCAGCAAGACGCTGCTATAATTGTCACAGGTTGGCACGTTTGGCGAAAAACTGCCGAGAAACAAGGCGCTGCTAAATATGCACCGAAGACCGCCATCACAAAGACTGCAAATCAATAACACAACCTGAGCGTGCCGATTGCAAGGGGCCCCATGCTGCTTCGTTTTCTGGATGCCCGCAGAACAAGGTGGCTTCTCTTCAATATCAACATGACATCATCTACGGGCGCACGCAACAGCATGACGCACCTGAGCCCAAATTGAACACCTATGAACCCTGCACGGCCTCCCCGACCACCAGCACCTAAACGCCAGGACCCTGTAATGACGTATGCGCAAGCTGCAAGGACAACGAAAGCAAGAGAAAAGTGCGGGGACATCAACAAGCCAGCAGCAAGCTCGACAAGAGTCTCAGGAGGGACCTCAAGAGAAATGTAACCACGTTGTTAACATCAGAGAAAGCACGGGCACATCGCGTCCAGTAAGTGCAACGCAGCCAGAAAAATCCTCTGTGTCGGGATTTCATCTTTTCATGCCAATGTTATTCTTGGCTTTAAAAGCCATACTAGCCGTGATTCCACAGGCTAACAACCTTCCTGAGGTCAAAGTGATCTTATCGATGAAAAAGGTAGTGTTACAATTTGCCACAACAGTCACTGCGCAGGCAAGACATGAATACTTGTTATCAAAATGTCGCGATCTTCCAATGGAATGCGAATAGTATTCGCCCTAAGTGTGCAGACTTCAGAAAATTTGTGGCTCAGAGCTCCTTTCCAGTGTTATGTATTACAGAGGCCGGGGAAGGCACTACTTTTCGGTTATCGAACTACGGTTTGTATATGTCCTCTAGATATACAGGACCGAGAAGAGCGATGATATGTGTGAGAAAAAACCTGCCTACAGTACAGTTGAATGCTACATCATCGGCTTATCCAGAATATGTACCATGTGGGAATGCATTTGGTTGAGTAAATATAACAGTAGTCGGCGTTTATCTCCAGCCTTCTACAAATATCTCACTTTCGGCATTGACAGCACTTTTCCAGACGTACGCGAAAGCTGTGATATATTGCGGAGATTTCAATGCTCACAATTGCATGTGGGAAAGTGCGTACTGCGATCGTAGCGGAAAAGACATACAAAAAGCAATTCAGGATAGTTCATTGTGCTTGTGAAATGATGGTTCAGTGACGTTCCTACAGGGTTTCAATTACTCGAGTTGCCTAGACCTCACACTCTGCTCACATGATATTGTATCTTGGGCTTCATGGCGAACAGACATTGAAACAAGGGGTAGTGATCATTTACCTATCCTAATACAGCATACAAAACAACGCTTTTCTAAATATAGGCCCTCAGCAAAGATAACTAACTGGCAAGCATTTCGTTCTCATTTATCACACCAAGCTGATATTGTTACTGACATTGACAGCTTAGTATCACTCATAGAAAAAAATTAAATCAGTGTTACAAGTTTGTTAACATTCCTGAAGGTTACGCTGAAGTAGACGCTGGATACGAAAGACTTAGGGCCATTCGCCGCAGAGCTGAAAGAAAATACAGACGTACGGGTCTACTTGAAGATTACCGCGACTGTCAAAAAACGCATGACCACACGAGACGACTACTGGATAGATTAGGCACAAAGCGCTGGCGGGAATTCTGCACTTCGCTAACGCTACTTACACCCGAGTCAAAATTATGGAATGTTCTACGCTCTTTAGGTGGGACCGTAATACATCAACAACCATTTAGAGCCTTAGCTTAAGTAAAAAATGTACCGGAAACGACCGTTGCGGAAGAATTCTGTCAGCATACTACACGACCAAGTGCAGTCGGCCACACGCCAGAATACATTAAGTCTGTTGGGGGTATTAAAGCATTGATTACTTTTTCTCTCAATAGACATCATTATGACCTAGATCATCCGCTTGATTGCAAGAATTAAGTAACGCTCCTGCAGCGAGCCGACAGAGGACAGCAGCTGGACCTGATGGGATAACATATGCAGCATTAAAAAACCTGGGTCCTGTGGCCACATATACTTTGTTGAAGATATTTAATGATGCATAGAAAACAGAGTGCCTTCCACCCTCCTGGAAAGTTGCAAGAGTGGTCCCAAATCTCAAACCCGGAAAAATGCTTTTATCCATAGATTCTTTCCGTCCTGTCAGCCTGACTAGCTGTCTTTGTAAACTTATGGAAAAAGTGGTAGACACAAGACTTCAGTGAGGGGTGAAATGTACGAACGTGCTTCCAGAAAATGTGGCAGGCTTTCGTAAACCCCGCTGCACCATGGATGGCATTCTAGATATTTTAACTTAAGTAGATCATGAGAGGAGCTGTGGAAGAATCGTCGTTGCAGTATTTCTAGATATAAAGCAAGCATTTCATGCAACCAGACACGCTCATGTGCTACACGGTTTATTTCAGTTGGGAATAGTAAGCAGAACACTGAGATGAATTGCATAATTCTGAAGAGACAGGAAAATCTTCATTGACGTAGCTGATGGTAAAAGTAAAGAGCATGTAGTTAGGCAAGGAGTTCTACAGGGTAGCGTACTAAGCCCATTTTATTTGTTTGCATTATGGCTGAAATATCCCATGTCTAACCTACAAGTTTGAAATATTCTATATATGCAGACGATCTGTGCATTTGGGCATCAGACACGAGCATTCAAGCAGTTCAGCAAAAACTTCAATATAGGCTGACAATAATCAGTGACTTCTTTAACAGCAGAGGCATAATTCTTTCTCCTAAGAAAACATCTGTGCTTCCATTCACAAGGAAATACCTCAAGAAATTCAAATTTCAGATTGACTCTCAGCGCTTACAACTTGTGCGACAGCACAAATTTCAGGGGTTATTTCAGAGAGACGTCTGTCTTGGGCACCACGGATAAAATCATTAGAGAACAAAGTCAACTCCCTAATCAATATATTACGTCGACTGACCGGAGTGAGATGGGGTAGCTCATGCTCTTTTTTTGCGTGTACAATTAGCAATCATTCGACAAAGAATAGTTTACTCTGCTCCGGTTTTACATGGCATATCACGCAACTTAGAGGACAGGATTCAAAGATTGTTGGCCAGAAGCCTTCGTATATGTCTTGGTGTACCACGAGCGTCTGCCAATGCCTTAGTAACTGCGGAGTCTCGTCAACGACTTTCCATGCTATGAGATTTACGGAAACGTGCCGGCATTATCTTCGGTTGGTCACTCAACACGCTAATCAATCCCTATACCGAGCTATTCAGGAGAGATCAGATGCAAGAAGACATAAAGCTATAGTAGATTTCAAGAGTTTACTGCCTACGCACGAATGCTGGCCTCCATGTGCAACCCACCCACCACGGCCATTCTCTATCCCAGATATTACAACTTCGATTCCAGGATTAAATTGTAAAAATTATATGCCCATAATTGCAATAAAGCAATTAACATAACACATCTTTATACCAATTATGAAGAATATATTCACGTGTACATTGACGGATCATGTCTGAATCAAAGCTCTACGTTGTCATTCTTTGTACCTGCATACCAAGCGAGAAAAGCTTTTAAACTCAGCCATTCCACAACATCCAGAACGGCTGAACTCTATGCCATACTCTGTGCTTTACGCTTCATATGTTTACAGCCAGGTCCACTTCGATGGGTAGTTATCAGTGACTCACAGTCCTTATTAGTTCTTTTTAAAAGGAATCAGCTTGGGCAACAAAGCTAGTGAGCTCGAATATGAAATACAGAAGACGTACGGAATATCAAAAGATTCAAACCACGCCATAATGTTCTAGTGGGTGCCAAACCACTGTGCAATCACAGGAAATGACATAACTGATCACATTGCACATGCAGCACATCAAGAAAGTAATATATCTCTGCCACCTCTATTGATGAGTGATGCACGGTGTTTAATAAATCAGCTAAGCTGTCAACTGTCTAAGGAAACCTGGTTCGAAAATGGTGGGCAAAACTCTCTGTTGTATAACATTTATGCTTGTATAGAATTTAATGTTCCGTTAAAGGTTCGCCGATCGGTAGAAACAGTGAACAAGGCTTCGACTTGGTACAGCCTACAAAAAGGCCTTCCTGTATAGAATAAGGTAAGCTGGCAGTCCTACCTGCTCATGTGGAGAAGCTCAAGAAGACGCGGAGCACATTTTTCTGCATTGTAAAAAAACATGACGTAGCTCGAAAGAACATTTTTAAAAAACTCAACTCTTTGGATAAGCGACCTCCATCAATTGCGACAATCTTGGTTACATGGCCAAAAGGAAAGCTACAAGCCACTGCAGCGCGTGCAGTCGTTCATTTTCTGAAGGAATCAGCAATAGCTCAGAAGTACTAAAGAAATGTAGTGCACTGTTAACCGCGGTATGTTTCAAAGCAGTATTTTCGTATTTCACTACGATATCTGTAGGAAGAACCTTCTGTCTAAGATGACGACAACATCATCTTAGACATTTTATTGAACTTTTGAAAACTGAAATTGGCGTGATTACTAGTGTTTTTACAAGCTCAGTGTGGTGCAGAGACATTTCTATGTAGTGTGGGCAAATTTATGTGTAGTGTGGACACCCAGCGTGAAAAACGTGAACTCTTTGTGCAAGTGTTGTGCTATGTACATATGTATAGCCTTGTGTTTGCTACAAAATGCGCAATGTCGACTTTTTTGCAAGAGAAGAGGAGTAGCTGGCGCCACGCATTGGCACCAACTTGACTCTATTTACTTTTAATTAAAAAAATACCATTCACCAATTTTCGTGCGCAGAAGATCAAATAAACGTTTTGTTCAGTCCTTCCAGACGCAAGACAATCATCTTTCGATGACCTTTGAGGTGTAAAATGCAAATATAGGGCTACGTTTTTTTTTAATTCTTCAACATGTCAGCTGACCTGCGGTTTTTTTGCTCTAGTGTGGTGTGAAGGTTAAAGATTTCCCTCTTTATTTCATGTTTTTCAAAGAAAATTCAGTTGCGGGTCTTCGCTGTGATCTGTCGCTGCTTGTGTCCAAGTAGTCGTGAGCTAAGTTCAAATATGTTCAAGTGCTGCAATTCTATGGCACACGCAGGAACTGTGAAACTTAATAAATGTACCCGTGAAAGCTTATTACGTCGTCAGAGTGATGTTACATTCAATAGAGTGCGGGGAAGTTCTATTACAGTGAAGTTTAGCGTTGACTGAGGCCTTCAAGCTAGAAATTCGATGGCAACCAGTGCATGCTTTTCGTTGTAGTTAGGCTACTAATATAAAGTCATAACCCTTTATGAATGTGAGGCAGCTCTTTGACGAGCCTGTGTAACGCTGTCCTTCCGTCCGCACTGTGCTCCCCTGGCCGGAGGTGTTGCGGCAGAGGTCACGCCTTCCCTTGGAGTGCGTGCGCGTTGACGTTACCCTCTTTCTCGCCGCTTGCGGCGTCTCATCTCTCGCTTCACCCTCGTCAACAATTGCAACGTTGAATTGCTTCACCCTCTTACTGCTCGCATTGTTCGAGCCTACTCCTCACGTGGGCATCATCTCACCCGTGCCACCTCACTCCACCTTTTGGCAAGACGAAGCCACGAGCTGGTGGGTGCGCGCAATGCGTAGCCCTCAAGATCTCGCGGCCCCGCCGCGGTGGTCTAGTGGCTAAGGTACTCGGCTGCTGACCCGCAGGTCGCGGGTTCGATTCCCGGCTGCGGCGGCTGCATTTCCGATGGAGGCGGAAATGTTGTAGGCCCGTGTACTCAGATTTGGGTGCACGTTAAAGAACCCCAGGTGGTCAAAATTTCCGGAGCCCTCCACTACGGCGTCTCTCATAATCAAATGGTGGTTTTGGGACGTTAAACCCCACAAATCAATCAATCAAGATCTCGCGGCACCGACAGTGAGGACAACGCGCCGGTGCTTGCCGTGTGATTGCGCCGACCGGCTGGACTCCGACGCGGCATTCTTCCCGCTAATGTGTGCGGGTGGGTCGGTCGATAGATGGATGGATGAATGGATGCAAGGGTGGGTGGATGGATGGATGCTGACAGGGCGTTCCCTTTTTGTCGGATTTGGGTGGCATGACAGAGCAATTCCACTCCGTGAAATCGATTGGATGAGCTACGTGTCGCACTGTACGAAGATGACAATAAATTTCATGGAAGGTGCGGAAAGGCACACAATTTTCGTTAAAGGTACAGAAATTCTCTTTTAAACAAACCTTCCTGCGTGAGGTTTGTTTAAAATTTTCGTTTGAAAAACATGCATCTTTTTGCCGCGACTTTCATGTCTTGGTGGCCGCGTGCGCTTCGTGTTTTGGGCACCGTCACGACGGGCGATTCGAGAAGCATGCTTTCCCGCTTTCTTTACCATTTCCTGTGTTCGTTTGTTTTGAGCTGAATATATATTTCCTTATTACGGCTTGCGTTTTTTCTGCATCGTTAGTTTTGCGACACTTAAGGGGGCCAGTGATCAGAAGTCGTTTTTGCTCAATGTGTGGCACATACACTTCTGCCAGTGGACATTTCATCATTTTTAGAGCAGGGGCTTTAGGTAATAGCACCTATATCTTTCCTTTGACACATACCTTCGCTAGGGACAACTATTCTATGGAAATCCTTTTTGCCTTGACATATACGGTTTTCTTGTAAAAATATTTGTTCGCGCGATTCTGCAGTAGTGCCTTGTTATTGGTCTATCTAGTACTCAGACACTCACTATGTGTAAAGGAAGAAGATGGCATAAACAAATAGCTGTTGCAAATAGTTTCTGTCATTTTCACCTCACCGAATGTCGTTTGCAGTTTCCGACTTCATATTCTAGGAAGGTTTGCTTTCGTCGAATCTCAACAATACTTAGTTCAGCTTCATCACGTGTGGAACCACGTCTGCCACCAGCCAACAAAGCTCTGCCAACCCTGTAATCAGGGTCGGCAGAAATGTTTACACGTAAGACTTTAATTATGCTGTGAACGTAGGGAACTATTTTTGAGCAGCCGGCTGTGATTATGTAAATAAGTGGTAAAAGCAAGACACAAATCCATCTTATTCTGACGTACCACCTTTTTTCGACGCTCAATGGTGTTTTACAGAGGCAGTAAGACGGCAATTTGTGTGAGTTTGTATCTGTTCACATTTTACTGTATTGATAATAATACATCGGGTTTTACCTCCCTAAACAACAATATGATTACGAGAGACGCCATAGCGGATGGGTTCGCAAATTCTCACCATCTACTATTCTTGAACGTGCACTGACATCGCACAGTATACCGACGTCTACCTATTAGCCCCCACGGAAATGCTACCGCCACGGCAGGATCTAACCTGGGACCTTCGGGTGAAAAGCCGAGTACCGTAGTCACTTCACCACCGTGGCGGACCACATTTCATTGTAAGAGCGCATAACAAAGCGAGGAGACTGATAGAAAAACAAACGACGCCCCCAACAAGCACTTCCTAGCTATTCAATGGTTTACTGTATTGTGTAATACGCATATATATATATATATATATATATATATATATATATATATATATATATATATATATATATATATATATATATATATATATATATATATATATATGAGAAACATGTAGGTACACGTGACAGGCATTGCTGACGCGTCTTTTCTAAGTAGGATCAAGTGTTAAAAATCATATTACTTGCCGTGTGAATTAAAATTTGTCATACAGATTCTGTAAAGCGTGGAATAAGCAGTTTTCTTTTTTAAAACCATTATATGCATACAAGTTGAGCAAGGTGTGGGAGTGGGATAGTACGTATTTTAAATTATTTTACAGCTGACTTCCTTTTTTGCGCTTCAGCTGTAAAAGTATGTTACACCTCTTCTCTGTTAATCTCGTGACCAAAACCTATCTTGGTGCTTGTGAAAGAAGGGGAACACCTACATTATCTACAGTGAAACGCTACATTTGAATTAGCGACTTTCTTCAAAGTAGCATCGTGTTTTTTAGACTAGTGTTAATACAAAGTCCCATCTCTACGACATACAGCGTGTTTCAAAAAATGTGTCCGCTATTATTGAAAAGCTAGAGAAAGGAGATATATGCTTGCTACATGTGGCGTTCCCTTTATTGTGGCAGGAGGCATCTCCAAATGCGTACGAACACTATGTAGGGCTATAATTAGAGAAATCACAGAATTAGCTTTTTAACCACGGGAATCAAGCGGTTGAATCAAATGTGCGAATTCACATCCTTCCTGCTAATAGCCTATAGAAACTTGGAAGTATTCGACAGGCGGCCACAGGTAATCACCACGGGCGAATGACAGCTGGCTAATTTGGTGTTTATTTCTCTAAATACTCGCGTAATTACTGTTCCTATGCATCTGAAGACGTCTTCTGCCACAGTAAAAAAAAACGCCACAGGTCGCACGCAAGTACCTCCTTTTTGTAATTTTTCAATATTAGTAGACACGTTTCTAGAAACACCCCGTATACTCTAAATAGACAAGCGCAGAATTTCGTACACTACCCCACACTCACGTGGCACATACTTCTGCAAATTCCACTTGTGCTGTATTTCACTGCGTCTGTTTTTTCGAGAGTCCTGATTAACAGTGTGGCACTTCCTGCTCAACGTATTTTTGGCACAATAGGGTTGACGCGAAATATATTGCCAACAATCTTGAGCATGTGGATCGGCTTGAATTTATACGTAATGACCGCATACTTTGGCAGCTGACGTCCATCTATTGTATCGCACTTTACCTTCTTCCATTGCCGCAACAACTTTTCGCGCACCAATCCATCAACAATAACAAGAAATCGATCGTTTGTTCTGTAACCTTTGTACCTGAATGGAAAAGCTCTCTTGAACATGGGAAGCGCAGGACTTCTTTAGTACAGATGCTAGCGTTGTCGCAGCAATACATTGCTTTTATAACTTGGAATAGCCAGATTTAAAACTCAAAATGGGTTGAGTAGGCTCTACGTTATAAAACCAGCACGTGTGATATCCCTTAAAGTAGAGCTCTAATTGACACCATGAATCTAGTTGTCTGAGGGCAGTTCTTCGGTGAAACATCGTCCACTGACTTCTTGAAATGCCTTTATAACTTCAGTGATGCATTCAGGTCCATCAGATTTTGGCAGAACAAATAAGTAACCACTGACGAATAGAAATACTTCTTCAACTATCCTGGGCAATCTATCTTGCAGAGACGTGTCGACCTTCCTGAGATATATATATATATATATATATATATATATATATATATATATATATATATATATATATATTATATATATATATATATATATATATATATATATATATATATATATATATATATAGAGTCTAGTATATCTTCCGTGAGCGGTCACAACGTGGTTTTTTCTTATTTCGACGTTTCGGCCTAAAGTCTGGCCTTCATCAGGATCCTGATGAGGCCAGACTCTTGGCCGAAACGTCGAAATAAACAACGTTGTGACCGCTCACGGAGGATCTACTGGACTATATGCAACGCTACGGCCACTCAACCACCATGCCTGCCTACATATATATATATATATATATATATATATATATATATATATATATATATATATATATATATATCCTATTGTGGATGTCCGAGGTTTTCAGGAATGCGTTATTGAATGGAGAGCAATGACACCAAGAAAATATAAACGAACGTAAGTGTCAAGGATGATTACTTGGCTTTAGCAAGCTTGTACTGAATAGAGATGTAAACGGCGCATAAACGTATTGCTGCAATGTTCACATGCGTGTTTAAATGGAGTACTACGCGTAGTAAGAATCAGTGGCACTTTTTAGGAAAAGGAAACTCGCACTCTATAAATACCCAATTTTTGAACAGAGTGCTCTGAAAGAATGTACAAGTTCAGAAATGACCGAGCAACTGGATGCGTACATGAAAATTAAAAAGAAAAGATAAATAACAAGAAAAACAGCTGTCAATAGTTTAGGCAGAACTGCGTCTGCACGATGCACCCACAAAAATTTTCACTGCTCTTGTTTTCGCATGTGGATGGATCAACCCACGCTCCCATCTCTGTTTTTTTTATACAGCAAACAGAGGCCACTGAGGACCTTTCCGCGTTCGGATGAAAGCATTCCTCTGTAGTTCATTAATAGATCTATTTGAAAGAACATGTAAATGCTCTTCCGTTGGTGAACTCATCTTGGATAAAACACTGCCAGGCAGCATGTCCTACAAACGCATATCATAGACACCATTAAATTGAGTTGGTAAATTAGAGGGCCTTGCAGGACCAGTGCCTCGAAAACTGTTCATTGGACTCAAGCCTGCGCATAAAAGGCCGTATTTAGGGTTGCCGTACCATATGGACGTTTTTGTACATTGAATATACACTGCTCGAGTTTCACATGACATTTCGAAGGTGCATTTCCCTGCGAAATGAACTATTAATAAACAGAAGATAATGAACTAAACAAGGCAGACAGCTATTCAGAACATCAATTAAATAAGCCCGTGAATGGAAAGACCATGTCTTATATTGGTTGAAACAAGCATTGTATTCTTCAATAAAAGAAGTTGGCACTTATAATCTATCTGAACGAGTCCTAAAAACGATGTTTGGTGCTTATACGTCTTAACAGTATGAGACAAGTCGAATGTCTTGCCACGTGTCCTTTAAATATTGTACGCACCTCCTGGGCCTTCATTCTTCTTTTTTAATATATCATTTTGAATTAGATAAATATATGTATGTTGCTATGGGTAGGTAGAAAAAGAGGGGGATAAATGAAAGGCAGGATGGTCAACCCAACCCGTCGCTCCCCGTCAGCTTCTCCTCGCCTTCCTCTCCTTCCTTCTTCTCCTAATGGGTCAGTAAATGTTTAATCGACGTCGTATGCAAAAAAATAGTGCTGCCTTCGCGTGACGAGGGACAGTTGTGTAGAACAGATCACGCTTAGTTCAACAGTTTTATTTTTCATTTTCAAGAGTTGCTGAACACGAGAAATTGTTCACTAGACAGTATCGGATGTTCAAGGTAGAGCTTTGTTTGTTTTTATTTCAGCACTGAGACAAGCATGAAAACCACGTTTGCAGATAACTTAGTGTCCAATCCAGGGGCACACAAACTCAGACAGTAATTGTGGCTGTCAGTGGCCCAACTAAGATTTAAAAATTACTCTGGAATGACCGCAGGAAAC
>NW_023613952.1:0-40996 GCF_013339725.1 Rhipicephalus microplus | reverse complement strand
CGTTGGGCTTGCAAAGAACGCGGTGGGAAATATATTTTCTGAGGCGGGCATTTTTAGTGTGCGTGCCCCAAAGCGATTATATCGGAGTAAGAGCCGCAAGCAGCGCGTAGACTCTCGACATCAAAGTGGAGCCAGCCAGCATCATTCAGAGAACGGAATGTGCGAGTTAAAGTATCGTCGCTTCGTTAATTTTTGTGAAAATGGGTTTACATTATTTTTTGGCGGAGCTATTCTTTGAAATGCCAATGTCAAGGACGAAATGTCAGCAGTTATTATCTCAGTGGTCACACTAGCTTCGGCATAATGATGTTTTTCTGTGCACTGCAAATTTTACTGTTTGTAAATGCCATCAGTAGGTGTTCGCCTAAGTATAAACAATAAAGAACGCTCGTTGAATGTGCTTTGACAGCTTCGACTGCACGATGTCGTACGTGACGAGAAAAGGAGAAGTATCACGCAATGGCGGAACGAATTATTGTCTCGGAAACGCTACGAAGTAACAACAAAAATTCTACATGCGCACGTGGAGAAACCGGCATGAGCAGACCAACGAATTGGCTGCAGAAGAGATTAGAGCGAAAGCGCCGGCTGTCCGCAAAAGGATGAAAGCGACTATCTAAGTATAAAGGCTATAAAAAAAAAATTTGTGGGACACAATTTTACATTTTACTCATAATTACATAACTGGACTTAATTGATGGGTAGGTTAAAAATGAAGCTACCTATGCAACAGTTGTTCAATTATCGCCTGCTAAGAAAACAAGAAATGTTTCATTTCGAATGCCTAAACTTGCGTGCGAGATATGTCTTACTACACCCATGCAGTGCAGACAAAGTAAACGATTATTTTTACGTCAACGAAGCGATGGAGAGCTGCGGATGGTTGTCGGAACACTCGTTACCGCAATGCCAATGTGGAAGCAAATGTTCCAGGTTATTGTTATACCAGACAGGAAGGGCCACATGCAATAGCTGATCATATTACCACGAGCTGAAACGTGCTAGAAGTGGATATTTGATGGGAACCACGTCGAGCTTTCACATAAGGAAGAAATAAATGGCGAAAACAAACTGCCATTCACCGAGTAGCTGCCACGTTTCACCAACGCATTGCAGAAATACGCGATGAGTGCGTACAAAATGTCTGTTCACAGAAATATACATGAGATATGATTGCGAAAATCTGACGCGTATGCCTTGCGTGACGACATGTCTGTCGCAGTGTGGAAGCATTTCACAGGCTGAAAATGGGCGTGTTAAAATCATTCCGTCCATAAAAACATAAAACAACTAAACACTACGATCTGCTTAATTGATGCTACAAAGAGCAAAGCTTGAAGAGTGAGGCTCTAGAATAGCTATAAGAATTTTAGTGCGGCAGTGGTCAAATAAGTGAGAATGAACTATAGTCTCATAAATTATCCACGAAAAATTCCCTTAAAGAGAAGTATGGCGAATTTATGGTGTAGAGCTGCGCTTACGTCTCGTAACTGAAAATTCATTGATACGCGCAAGTCGGAATACTTGGCTTCTAGTCGTAAATTCATAACAACTACTTTGAAATGAAAGACAAACATTTCGAAGCATGGAATTACAAAACACATGTGTACATTGGGCAAGCCATGTGCCGAGTAATTTCCTGATGCGACAAATTTTTTCAATATTTTTATGCATAGTGCGCAAAAACAAAACAACATGGTATGAACATAAATATTCAATAACGACTACCATTCTGACATTCAGAAAAGGAATTGTGTAGGTACTATAGGAGCATCGCTATCTGCTAGTAGCTTAGAAGCAATATCGAAAAACCCTAATCTTCATGCATATAGTGACTTCATTCCGTACATTGTGTAGGTGCAAATGGAAGACACTAGTGGAAATTTGTTTATTATTATCGCAGTCGAAAAACAAGAACATAGTGTCAAAAATTACCACTCTTTGTATGTCTACTCGACATGCTGCAAGTCCACAGCACAAGTGACATGCAGACTTGGCAATGCAGCGAACTGAACACAAGCCATGATAGCAGATTGCCTGGACAAAGCCTACTGAAATAGGTCGCGAAAGTTAAGGCGAAAAGCGGTTTAGATCCTGTTGCGAGTAACATCAGCCTAGGGAGCTATAGGTACTGCGACGTAAGCGTGACTGTGCTTGGAGGGAGCAAACACTAATAGTGAAAAGCCATGTGTTATGTTCGAGCGAAGCAACAACTAGTTTTACAATTTACATTTCTTTCCTTCATCAATATTTTGTAGGTGTTATGGGCAAAATAAAATAGCAGGTTCTTATTATTACAAAACTTTTTTTTAACGCCAGTGCCGACGCCATCAATTCTCACTTCAGCTCTTCGACTGCATGGGAAGACAAGCTCGTTAAATTCGTCTGTTATGACAGATGACCACACATGTCTAAGTTGTTGCCCTTGCTTGCGTTCCTTGCTTTACGTGCAGTTGTGGGTGTGTTTTATTGTTGGTGAACGCCATGAGTGCAGTGTCCAGCAGGCAGAGGAACGATGAGGATTATTATTAACACTGAGTGCTTGCGTGAGTACCTGCGGGAACGATGTGCAGCGCGAGGATACAGTAGAAACAACCGTGTATCTAATGGCCCATGCCTTTTAGATTACAAACATGGGCCACTCGGCACTGTTCTGACTTGGCCTTGATGCACGAGTTTTTGCGGCCCGGTTTCGCTGTTGAACGTTCAGTGCCCACTATTATTGATATTATTGGTGAGAATATCGCCAAGTTGTTTATTGTGCTACAATTCACATGCCTCAATTCATATACTTAACAGTTTTTGGAGCCAAATGCAAAACATAGCACATGTAGTGGTCCGCACACTTTTGTCCTTATTACAATTGTGGCAGTGTAACAAATTTGAGTTCTTGTCAGTATATAAAAAACTGAAATGTCATAACTATGGTGTAGCTAGGCGTCTGTTGTCCCTGTTAGAACTGAAGAACAGTATCATTGCCACGCTAAAAAACTTGCCTAGTTAATTGACTGATACGTGGGGTTTAACGTTTCAAAACAACCTTATGATTATGAGGGATGCCGTGGTGGAGGGCTCCGGAAATTCTGACCACCCGGAGTCCTTTAACGTGTACCTAAATCTGAGCTTATAGGCCTACAATAATATTTCTCCTCAATCGAAAATGAAGCCACCGCAGCCGGGATTCAATCCTGTGACCTGCGAGAGCTTTCGTATGTGCGAAACAAGTAAGTAACGCTGCAGATACGACCAGTACGCTGTTGGTTGCTTTACCCTATCTACGACAGATGCCACAAGCACCGAATACAATATCCAAGAAAAAGGTTCCCTTTAAAGCCGAAAAAAATATTGTGATAGTTAACCTAAACATGGATATTTAGCCTTGCGTAGATATTAGATAACGTAGCGGGACGTTGACTAGGAGCGTGCTCGTGAATTACTCGCCAGTGATCGCCTAATCTCGGGTGATTAGAGATCAGGGGCCTATAAAAACTAGTTTGAGGTAGAATTTTGCACGATTGACCAGAGATTGTCGTCACTTCATTACGAGCAATCTGGTCACATACACTTTATTTTTGGTCCGCCGGAAGTGTTCTCTCTTCATAAACAGAGTGCTCAGTCTTATGAGCAATGGATTATCAGTGCCCCGCCGCGTGGTCTAGTGGCTAAGGTACTCGGCTGCTGACCCGCAGGTCGCGGGTTCGATTCCCGGCTGCGGCGGCTGCATTTCCGATGGAGGCGGAAATGTTGTAGGCCCGTGTGCTCAGATTTGGGCGCACGTTAAAGAACCCCAGGTGGTCAAAATTTCCGGAGCCCTCCACTACGGCGTCTCTCATAATCATATGGTGGTTTTGGGACGTTAAACCCCACAAATCAATCAATGGATTATCAGCTTTTTTCAAACGTATGGGATTCTATGGAACATTCCCTAGCAGTTATATATACCTTGGCCTAGATACTTGGATTCACCCCGCACTTATGGCACTCGACTAAAACATGAGATAATAATCGATAAAGGGAAGTGTCAGATAAACGGTAAAATATAGGTCGAAATATATTTCACATATATAGAATTCAACTTTTCCAAAAAATGAACAATATTGAGTTTTTAGTTTTATGTATTTATCTCTTTCTCACCTTGTCGCGCTTCAATCATTGGTGGGCGTTCATTCCAGTGGCAATATGTTTTCGCACTTTTGTTCGAAGTTTCGTGATCGCAATGTAATCTGTGCATGCTGCAAGCTGGAGCTGCTGGTGTTTCTTCAAGTTATGATTCCATTTTCGTCCTGTCGCATTCATTTCTTCGACCTTGTGAAAAAACCGTGACGTATTTTGTTTCGCGGAAAGTCCGGAAAGGAAACAAGCACGAAAGTTATCGGAATATCCGCACATTGACATCGAAGAGTGGGAAATGAATATGAGTTTTGGCGGATAAGAACGAAAAGAGGTGGTCTATCGTGTTCTAACCTTTTAAAATATTTTAGCCCTCAGTAATGATCTCTCTACATAAACTAAAGCCTATCTTATCCCACTGTGTACTTACATATACTGAAATTTCCGTTGTAAAACTGTTCTCAAACTATGTTATGTGCAACCGTTACTAGGAATACTAGTTCGATATTACCATATAGCACAAAACTGAACGTCATGTTCGATGGCGCTTTGCATGCAAAAACATTCTGCATTACTTTATTCGATTTAACTAAAACCATCACAAAATCTTCATAGCTTACGCAGGTCTCCGCCGGTTGTTACTATTCAGAGCAGAAAAACACCCTCATAACTTTGAAACATGGTGGAAACTGCCATCGTATCACATACTTGGTATCGGCAAGAGCATCTTTCCAGAGATTGTACAGAGACAGCAGCTTCGACAGATACCACATCTACTGTACACCGAACAAGATTTGCGGCAGTGCCTCGAGGAGCTATCTTTGGCACATACGCCCGAAAACAGACAAGACAACATACTAATGAGTCACGGTATGACACTCAGCTGGGGACCAAAGTGACAAACTCAGAGGAGAAGCTCTCTGACGAGCTGCAATTAGAGACAGCTGTTTGGCGCATGCCTAAGTGTTCTATTGTGAGCGCATGCTTATAATATCTGTGTTTTTAGCCTCCCTTATTGCTGTAGTCTATATACTTATAATATTTATGCGGAATAGAATATTATATGCCACAGTTGGCCATACCTTCGTTGATAGAGCCAAGCGCGAAATGTCGATTTGTGTCGGATTTCTCCCCACCTTGAACATCCTTGAACCCCCTTCTCGAGTGCGGCTTGTCGCCAACAAATGCCATTTGATGAGAAACGTGAGTACAACTGGCTTCATTTGCGGGTGAATTTCGGAAACCAGCTGTGTTTGTGGGTTGAGGACTGCTCAACCTGCCTCAGGCAATGCTCAATGCCATCACGTCATAGAACCATGTTGTGCTGAAATTATAGTGCAATCATTTTGATGCAGTTCTATAACCCTAGCACGTGCGGTGCCTGCAGTGGAAAGTTTGGATTTTTCTGAGAGCTTGAAACTACGTACTGACAGCACTCGGAAGCTACAATAAATACGGCTGCAAGACCTTGGCAGATACAGCACCGCAGGAGATTCTCAGGCATCCACTTCCTCCGTCGGTATGTCGGAGAGAGACTTGGATGCCCTGTGTAGCATACTCCTTCAAATGCCTCCTGAAGCCATGCTGTCTCTCAACGAAACTGGAATCTGGTGGCTACCAGAGCTGAGAGGTGCTAGTCCTATGCAGGCAGTCAACTCAATTCGCTTAGCCCTGGAGGCTCTGTCCACGTATGACACCCGCGTCTTTTGTGTAGCATGGCTTTACTGCTGCCTCGCAGGCCGGCAAGCCTTTCGCGCTTGGCGGGCGTATCGAGTCGGCTCTACGGATGCCGCATTGACCGGGGATTTCATTCTTCATGAGCGCTTGGCATCGGCATTGAAGTATCCGGGCTGCCACGTGATGGGAGCGAAGGTTGAAAGTCCCGACAGGATCCACGCATGCGTTATGGCGACACATCCGGAACGCTCGTCACTAGAGCACAACATCATCAGCTTGTGCGTTCTTCGTAGTATGCCTCGTCTTTTCGTCTGTGTTGTGCGCGATGAGGCACATGTCATCAACGTGCTGCAGTCGCTATTGAGGGGAAACGCACCCCAGTTGGCGGGCAGTTACTTGGGTGAACTTAGCTTCGCATTTTCAAGTACCCCAGAGCACATAGGTGACATCGTAGTGCGTTCTAGGTGCACTGCTTCAGACGAGTTGGAGATCCACATGAAGACACCTGACAATAGCGACGTGGAAGTGGAACGTTGCCAACCATCCCGTGAGAGTACTTTTCTTTCTCTATGTAAAATACATAAAGTCACCATGGTTCGGTCATTATGAGACATATACGGTTGGTACTGTAATCTCACTGGCACATGTATACTGACTGTGCCACCGGTTCTGTCATAAAGGTATTTAACTAGAGCCGTCGAACAGGGGATATCATGGAAGCAATATATCCACAAGTGGTCGTCGTGAGCCAAAGAAATACATTTATTCTTTCCAATTTTCTCACCCACGCGGCATTTTTAGCTACTTCTAATCACTTCACTCCTCTACGTATGCCTCAGGCAATGAAGGTAGCACGAACCCAGAGAAACAAGTTGTTAGTCGAGTCACATCGTGTATAGTTTGCGTTCGCTTGTGCACAGTCCGACTCAACGTTACTGTTTGTAAGGGGAGCTGAAGGATGGGTTTTGTCCCGTGACGGCTCTGTTGAGCTAATCAAGGATTTCGAATATGAACCTGCTGCGGTGAACAATTCTTCATAAGGGTCCCCAGCAAAGCACAAACCTGCTTACCGCTATGTTACTGAGTCAAGTACCACAGAAATATATACTTGCAAATTTTCATTTTTTTATTTTTAATATTTACATACAAGTTCATCACTTGCATATTACTCCTTAACTAACTTGCAATCCCGTAAGGATAAGACACATAGTCAGTACTGCTGAACTAGTGTTAGAATAGGAAAAAAGCTTTTATCCGCGGAACGCGTCATATTACAAAACTGAATGGACAGTCGCATGACCTTTCCTTCTTACTTGTGAAAGCCTTGTATAAATAAACAGCAGCGAATTCATTTTGCATTATTTTGTTTCACATATTATACAATACTACCACACCAAATTATAATTGTATTCTGTTTCTCCACCCAGAACAAGCTATCGCTTCTTATAAACAACGCCAAGACCTCCGACGCCGCCAGATTTCCACAACACTTACTCGAAGCAAGGCCAGTTCCTGTGGAAACACTCTTGAACATTACCATCATCGCTAAGGTAAATACCATGTTGCCCATAATATGCCGAATGCATCAAAACCAAAATTAAAAAACTGTTTTTTATGATATGTTCCTCCATATGCGATAAGCTAACAGCCCCGCGGTGATTGTCTAGCAAGTCAAGGCACTCGGCTGATGACCCACAGGTCACGGGATTGAATTTCGGCTGCGACGGCTGCATTTTCCATAGAGATGAAAATGCTGTAGGGCCACGTGCTCAGATTTCAGTGCAGCCTAAAAAACCCTAGGTGGTCGAAATTTCGTAGCCTTCGCCAACAGCGTCTCTCAATCATATGGTGGTTTCGGGAGGTTCAATTTCACATATCAGTAACATGTGATGTGGGCTAAGACGCCGTAATGGAAGCTAGGAAATAAATATAGAAAGGACTTTTTCTAGTTCACGGTAGTGCAGCTTTGAATGCTAACCATGCAATGAAAACTGTTAGCGCATCAGTTAGCTCCATCTTACCAAAAAGAATGTTTGTATCTGCCAACAAATCGTTTTTCAAATGCCACCACTGAAATGCAAAGACTCATTACGAATTCGCAGTCTATAATTTTCCGAACATTTGTGAAATAGCGCTGCACTGCCCGCTTAGCGGCTGCTAGGGGCAAATATCTACAGAGTCGCCCATCATCGGGAGCGAGGATAACGCTGGTGCGCACTTCATAGGTTTGGAGGTCGACGAATTACAAAACTACCAAGCGTAACCACAGCTGAGCTTTCTGGGAACAGTTTCGAAACAAGCAAAGTTTACGCTCTGAAATAAATAATCTTTGAGAAAAGAAAGCGCAGAATTGTTCACAGGTGATACTTGTTGATGAATGGGTACAGTGAGAGACCACTGCAGGCAGTCGCAGTGATTGCGTGCCCTAAAATTAGCTTATTGCGTAAAAGGCAGCCAGTGCCTAAACGCAGACTATGTGACATGCACTTAAACAGTCGTTTCCAGTATTAACAGGTATATCGAATAATAACTAAGCAATGTGATCGCACTGCCGCAGATGAAATGTGCACTTGACTTAAATTGCACAAATCACATTTTGCGTGGACGCCATAAGCTTTTAGAAATAACTTCGCAAAAACTTTTAAAATTCACCTCTGTGGTGAGTTGAGCGTGCCGTCAGAAACATTATACTTTCTTTCTTATGAGTTCTCACACGTTTCATACAAATCTTACTCAAGTGGTGTCACGCTCTGCATTTATCGGTCTCTTTGGTGAGAAATGTCCCGTTCCCTTTCTTTAAATCTAGTAGGTTCAATCATTGGTAGTCTGACAAACCTCAGCGTACAGGGAGAATTCGTTTTAAAGTTAATCTTATCTTGTTTTCAGACACAAAACCCCAGATAATATTTTTACTATGATTTCTACTACTACTTATTATTCTAGTGAATTAGCCAGCATCCCTAGCAACAAAATACACAGCAAAGCTGTAGCTTACGCGACTGTGGTTAGTATGAGAGGCAATGTATGAAGCGAATAATGTGGCCCCGCGTAACGTGAAAGTTAACAGACACATCAGGTAACAAATCGCTGGACTGGCTGTTCAAGAATGGCAGTAGTCGAAAGGACCTGCATCTGAAAGGCATCGATCACAAACGGAAAATTTATTGCAGCAGGCAGCTGCAAAGCCGAGTAAAAGCGAAGTGTAAATACCACAATGTAAAGTTTAAAGCTGAACTACATATTTTGCAAGTTCTACAACCAAAATACGGCTTTGCAATGCAAGAAAATTGAGGCTGGGATGGGCTGCTTCAAGTTTTGAGGAAATCGGCAAAATAATAAGGTGGTTTCAGAGTTAGCCAACATATGGGCCAGCTTGTGGAGGCAAATAGTCTCTAGAACGCCAGGATCGATGGGTAACAAAACGATGAGTGATTTTTTGTCACTCCCCAAAAGTCGCAACACATCGCCTAAGCAAGAAAGTAAGGGAAATGCTGGCAGCATGCGCCTGTTGCAACCACAGTCTGTTGACTGTTTCCAAGCTTCGAAATCCTAAGTTCACTCAGCTACTTAAACTGAAGACACGTGTGAAGGCTGACACCGGGCTACGTTGCGTACGTCCACCGCTTCGGCACAGAGCACTTGGTCTACCATGTAAAAAGCTTTCAAATAAGCAACTGCATATCTCATTACTCTCCAATTTTGTTATGTGCAGAGCAGCAGCGCAAGAACCTCCCAACCTATTAGAATTACAGTTAAGGTGGCCTTCGATGCTGGATCTGACACTACTTAGCACGTCACACCGATCAGAGTACCAGCTTTTCAGCAGAGTGCTAACGCTGAATGAATGGTCACAGCCGTAAGAGTGGGTGTAAGCCCTGCCCAAAGCCATGGCTGTGGCACTAAGGATGACATCGCCGAAACACCTCATTACCGACTATTGACCATTTACGTTATGCCAAGCCCTTGGCGACGAGGACTTATGCTGTTGCTTAGCAAAAACTCCGACTTCAATGTTTTACTGAGCTTCAGTTTTAAAAGGAACGATGACCTGTTACATGGCAACACGTGTGAAATTAACTGCCGGGTTAACAATTTCCGGAGCCTTCTACTACGGCGTCTCTCATATTCATATAGTGATTGTACACCCCAAACATCAATAAATAAATAATAAATCAAGAAATAATACGCATGAAATTAACATTAGCAACAAAAAAGAGCTTTATGTTTGCATAGAAAGTCTTTTTTGCATAATATATGCAAATGCGCAAACCTGAAGGCGTAGCTGAGCGTTGCCAACCAATTTTCACTTTCAAGCTGGCCCATGATTATATTGCCGTAGTTGGGTCCGATACGCGTGCCCATTGACGTGCCGCTAACTTGGACATAGCGTTGCCTTTCAAATTGAAAGTTATTTAGCTAAAATGAGCCTGAGCAATACTGCGAATGTGTTGCTGTAGATATATTTACCCGGTGATGCTGCTTCATAGGATCTGGTGACTGCCGCTATTGCGTCTACATGCAGAATGTTTGTATATAAAGAAGCTACGTCTAGCGTGACCAAAAAATGTAAAAGTAGGAAACTTAGTTGCCTATCTGCGTAACATGTATCACCCTGTTCCTCTGTTCTCTACCTTGCTCAGCAAGTCGCACTACATTGTATGTATCGGTTGATTACGTAGCAGCTTTGCAACGCCCCACTGCGGTGGTCTAGTGGCTAAGGTACTCGGCTGCTGACCGAAGGTCGCGGGTTTGAATCCCGGCTGGGCGGCGGCTGCATTTCTGATGGAGGCAGAAATGTTGGAGGCCCGTGTGCTCAGATTTAGGTGTACGTGAAAGAATCCCATGTGGTCAAAATTCCGGAACCTCCACTACGGCGTCTCTCATAATCATATGGTAGTTTTCGGACGTTAAACCCCACACATCAATCAAAACGTAGCAGCGTTGTAACGTCATTTATTTAGCTTTGTGATATTTGTTATATTTTAGTATTTTTTCTTCTTTTTCATCTTGATATTCCCGGTCGGACTATTCTTCATATTATGTGCTTTAACTTTTATGCGTTTTATTGTTTATTTGTAAACAACGTGCTGGCCACGTGCTCGCACATGGAAACGATATCTTTTTACACGTGTATCGGGTGCCCTTCTAATTGTGTGACTAGCTTTTGTATATGCCCATATATCGCCTTGCATGCCGGTTTCATATCTTTATCTTATTGATATGCACATGTATACAAACAGCACTTACGGCATAAACTGCATTCTGATTGAGGCCGGACTCGCGGCCGAAACGTCAATAAAATCACTTCGTACATACGTCTTCTTCACTGCGCATATATATATATATATATATTATATTATATATATATATATATATATATATATATATATATATATATATAGACGTTGCGAGGAAGGAAGCGCACCGGCTCCGTAGTAACAACGGAAGCAAAAATGCACGACTAACAAAGAAAGACATTATTAATCACATACGTCATACAAATACATACGTCATGGTCACACTGACGAAGGCTGGCCCACCAGCAAAAACGTATGTCATTATTAAAAGTGTTCCCTCGTTAGTCGTGCCTTTCGCTTCCGGTATATATACATATATATTATATATATATATTATAATAATTATATATTATATATATATATAATATATATATATATTTATATAGTCAAGTAGATCCTTCGTGAGCGGTCACAACGTGGTTTATTTCGACGTTTCGGCCTAGAGTCTGGCTTTCATCAGAATCCTGATGAAGACCAGACTCTATGCCAAAACTTCGAAATAAACCAGGTTTTCACCCCTCACGGAGGATCTACTTGACTATATGCAACGCTACGGCCACTCAACCACCATGCCTGCCTAAATATAATTATATATATATATATATATATATATTATATATAATATATCGGCATTATACGATCAAAAAGACGGGGCTCCGTCTAAACGTCGGCAGAATAAAACAGTTGATCTGTGAAAGCGCATCTACTTTCATATTTCTAACGTTCCGGCAACCGAAGTTATATATATATATATATAATATATATATATATATATATATATAGGTTAGTAGATCCCTAAGTAACTAAAACGCACTTTTGCTGCTGTGATCTGCAAGTCATCGGCATCAAGCAATTTAGTATTATTTAGATGCTTGAAGGTTTTGCATACTTCCCTTTCATTTCTTGGTCGAGAAAGGCACTTTGGCTCACATGACTACAACCGGCGACGAATTCCGCGTTATCATCGCACAAGGGCAACTGCAATATACGGTATTCATTAAAGTTATTTTGAGTGTTGCTTCACTTTTATCTTTGTCCCAAAAGTTTAGAGACTCAGGCATAGAATTTTTATTATCATGACCGAGTATGGTATAATTAGCTTTCATGTCACACTTGACCATTGTCGATTGGTGTGCTCAAAAATTCGCTGACAGTAGGCTTGCTTGGCACGCTGACGTTCAGCGTTTAATCTAAATGAACTTTTTTTATTTCTTTCAAAATTTTAGCAGAGCGCGGGCGTAAAAAAGTTTGATAACAGAGGTGCTTACGCTTTATCATTGTCAAATGTTCGCGAGTTGCGCAGGGTTTTTTTACATTTCTTGCAGGTTTTATGGCTTTGAAAGGAAAATGTTTTGCGTAAGTGCGTTGAAAAATGTGTATGAGAGACGCCGTAATCGAGGATTCTGGTAATTTCGAGTATACCTGATTTTTCTTAACGTGTGCTCGAATGTCACCACACGAGCGTACAGCATTTTTGACTTCATAAAGAATGCAGCCACTGCAACTGGGATTTGATGCCGCGACCTGCGGGTCAGCATCCGAGTACCTTAGCCAATGGACCAGCGCGGCAGGGAAGCACTGAAATTTGTGATGTGCCGAATACTGAGCTGAACGCAAAACAATTATTGATTTGAAAAACAGAAACGGAAGTTACCAGCCTTCAAATTTCAAAACCGCAGCAGACGACGAAAAAAACGTTCTCTTTCGAGTTTTACTTTTCTACTGGCGTCTAAGATTATTTCCAATCATCACGTACCTCTTACTGCCGGATGCCTCGCCTCACGGTGGACGTTGTGCAGCGCTCCTAGCATCGTTTTTAAAGGTTTTCGGGCTTAAGGAGCTTTTCATAACTCAAGGAGTGCGACAGTGAATTTGTTCTGACGCCGTTCTTTTCTTTTCCCTATTTGATTTGGCTGGCTTCATACACTACCTCTTCCGTCAGGAGCCGTGATAGTCTGAAGGGCTGGTCGACGAATTAGTTGATGCCAGAGAATACCAGACTCACTCAAAATAGGATACAAAAATAATAAATAATTACGCATATGATACGCACGGATTGCAAAATGCTCCCTGGACATCGCATAGGTCAAAGCACCCTACGCACTGAAGGTCATGAAGTAGAAGCAGGGATTAAAGATACAAAGTCGGGCGCAGCTGCAGTTCAACCTAATAAAATGTATATGTTATGTCGTCGTCTGACAATAATTCAGGGGAAGCGTCAGCGACATAAACTATGATTGTTTTGAACATCAAACTGTTTTTGTGGCAAAGCAGCTCGTAAGCTAGGTCATGCAAACTAAATAACTGAATCCAAAGCATTCTTTGTACTAACCCGTTTGATTATACCCTTCATACTACAGTGAGCAGTTGCTATGACTTGCACACGGCAGTGCACAAAGCTCAAAAGATTACCTGTTCACCACCCAATTTCCACGCAAATGGAATGGTCAGGTGCGTGTAATCGTGCCTTGCTAAGTAAACATAAATGTTCGAATGGTGAGAGTCCCTCGAGTTCCAGACTTCCAAATTATTCATTACAAGGTGCCTCTGTGCCTCTTCATGTATGGCGTAAATGGCGGTATGCGCATGTTTGTCAAGCGTTCACGACGTCACGATGACCATGACCCGATGTTGCCTCACTAAAAAAATACAAACATTCAATTCTTCCAAAACTAAATAGCCGTGGTTGGACTGACAGCATCAATGCAGACATCACGCACTCAGAATGTTCGGTATCACGTGACGTTTTACACGTCCTAGAGAGATTCCGCGTCATGGAGCCGTGGTATGACCTTGTTGCCGATTCTGCTGAAATATATGTTTATCTTGCAGGAAAATATAGGTGTCCATTTATTAGAAGTTCAAGTTGACTAATGGCTTAATAAACCGATCTTACTTTCAAACGTCTAGTATTGAACTTGTCTTGCGAATCATTCACAGATTGGCTTCACAGGTGAAAATGTGTGTTTTTTTTTTGTGAAGCCACCACTGCCGCTTAGCACATCTTGTTCAGAAACTCCCATGGTTATGGCACCCAGTTGAAACGGTGATGTGCACGAGTGCCAAACATATTTATAACAAATGAACCCACGTCAATGAAGCAGAAAATTACCGTTACCTGCTCTGGGAGTCATTATGGTGGGACTGGTGCTGCTAATTTGAGGTTGGCTCTTCATCGGTGTGGTTGCGCGCTCCTGAAAGCTGAAAAAGAACACCCTGCTGAATAAGCACGTAATACAGCTGTCACTATGCTGCATCGTCCGTGTTTTTTTCTTGTCTTCCAGTAACTGGTGGTACAAGCTTTTTACAATATGTTATTCAAGTTATAAACACTATGCGGCACAATTCAGTTCGAATTAAAGTAGAGATTAAATGTAAATATTCGCACTCTTTTGAAGGAAACCTTTACACGAGTGCAATATCTGCAGATACAAATTGACCCGTGGAATTAGGTGAGCATGCTTTTGTCATTAGGTTGAACCATGTTGTTAGAGCTGAACTTGCAGCAACAAAGAACTCGAAAGATCATAAATACCTCACAAAAGTGGTCTTGCTGTACACAGTTTTAAAATATACAGCTGGAATCCGACAGTTCTGGCTGTTTACCAGTGCCATTGGTATGTTCATGTCATTGGAAGGCCTTTTTACCCTCTTTCGCTGCTGTGCGATTGCTTTTGACACGCTAACTGTTCTGTTTTTGCCACTACTCGAATAGCTAGATTCAGCTAGCGGGCCTGTCCGTATTCCGAAATATCTCTAATTAGAATCGAAAGTATAGCTTTCTTGGTGCTATAATAAACTATTTCATGCTGTACGCACAAGCGGAAAAGTAGTTTTAAAATAAATGCCTAATGTTTATCCGTGGTTGAACCATCAATGAATCTGTACGTTAGCCCACTGTGTCATAGAATCTATATGTGTTATCCCTGTGTGTCATTCAGGATATCTGCTGAACAGGCTGTATTTAATTAGGTGTCAAGCAGTCGGGACAGCTGGTTGTGGGACGGTAACAGGAAGCAACTACCGGCTTCTATTTCCCAGTATACTTGGCTGGCCGCTGAAAAAAGGTACACTGCCCTCAGTTCATCTCATTCGACAACTCGTACTCCTTCAGAACTGGCTTTTACTAATGCCCCATTGGTTTCTTCAAATATTTTAGAAGCTATAGTGAAGACCCCGCAGAAAAACGATTTTATTGCAAGAAATACGCCAAGAAAAGAGATATGGTGTTAGTGACAGTGTTGTGCACGTTGCACAACATAAGCTACAGATTACAATTACCTTTGGTTTTTTTAAAAGGTAATTGATTAGAGTAACTACAACCACATTAGAGTAACTGAGAAATTGACTCAACTGGAAAAGATTACTTTTGAATTACTTTCTCACTACTTATTTTCAATCTGCAATATCACAAGTTTCCTGAAACAACTGTGAACTACTGTGACATGTGAGTAAGAAGCCTGACGGCATGCGTGAAAGCTGGGATGCTTACTGCAGCTTTGAAGAAGTGTTACACGTCGATTTTCAACAAGAGTTGTTTTCAATATTTTGCTTCTTACTCAGCTGCTGACCCGCAGGTCACGGGTTCAAATCTCGGCTGCGGCGGCTGCATTTCCGATGGAGGCGGAAATGTTGTAAGCCCGTGTACTCGGATTTGGGTGCACGTTAAAGAACTCCAGGTGGTCGAAAATTCCGGAGCCCTCCACTACGGCGTCTCTCATAATCAAAGCGTGTTTTGGAACGTTAAACTCCACAAATATATCAATGTTTGGCTTCTGCTTCACGTACCTTTCTCTTAAGGGTAAATGGCTACACTGAACACCATATATGCGTGCTCCAGAAATAAGGGCAGTATAACCTAGAAGAATTCAGCACAGAGGGTAATAATCATGCACGGCTTTGATTATGAAGTTAATGTGCTCTCTGGGACGTGTTGTGCTTCACAGTCGCTGCCGCTCGAAAAAGCCAAGAAAAAAGGTCCCAAAATTGCCAGCTCGGGAGGAACCCCCTTCTATTGTGTGACCACGTACACTGCACACGCCCCCTGGCTTTTTTGTACATCGCTTTGGGTGTAGTATGTGCCTCTCACAATGCTTTGAGGGGTCGCTACGTCCCTGACCCTCTTCCACTTCTCCGTAGAGCCTGAGCCATGCCAGCATACGGGTTCGAATGCGCCTTTTCAATTACGTGCATTGAACACAAAAAATCTAATTGTTGAAGACCCACAAACGGCAAATTCAGACCTCTGATATGCGCGTACTCAGTTGGAAATGAAACAGAAGTTCTGTTGTGACAACATAATCTTTCTATACTGAAAACACATTCTTGTTGTGAAGACAGACTTCTATTCCGAATTCTGATTCAATCTGATTCAATAAATCAAATCAATCAATCCTTATTTTCAACTTCAGAAAATAGACGGCATGGGAAGAAAAAGCTGTGCGAGCTTGACTAGGCTTCCCAGACGATTACAGTTCAGCATGCAGTGATGGCATACAGAAAGCAGTGTACATAGGTATAAACACACAGAAAGCATACATTATCCACACGCAATAAAAACATAAAAAATAAGTTTAAAGCTGGTATTTTAGACATCAGCTCACCAAAAAAGCATGAAGTGCAGACTTGAAACAATAAATGTCAAAATAATTCTGTGATAGCAGGCTTAACACAGAAAGGAAGGTTGTTTTTAGCATCTGGGCCCCGTAATTTGTGCGCGGTGTTTTTAGTACTGTCATTTATAGTACTACTGAAAAAAGTGTTGTTGCAATAAGCACCCGGCTTCGAATATAAATGTCCACGTACAGTGCGATAGAATTTTGTGGCACCAAAGAAATGTGTTGTGCTACAACAGAGGTTGTCTCCACGAGTATTCAATTGTGACAACAGAGGCCTTCGACAATTAGTGCAACGAAAATCTGTCGTACAATAGATTTGTTTTCTTAGCATGCCTCAATTGTGACAACTGAAGTATCTAGAGTAATTCGAAAAAAATTCTGCGAGTCCGCCGCCGATTCCCTTAACCACTAGACCACCGTGGCGGGGCAACATCAACACACATTCACCGCTAATTCACGATTGCGAACACAAACCTCTTTCCACAAATACGCATCAATTATGTAGCTTCGCAGAAGTGGACTCTTCGTTTGATGGTAATGGGAGCTTACGCGCTTCACACACACATACATGCCACTGTTCTGTATCTTCGGACTACACCGTACGAACAGGAGAGCATAAGCACGCATCACATAGATGGCTTCGCAGACGGGGCGCTTTTCGTATGACGCCGATTGGAAATTTTCTGCTTCATTCACATACGCACGTGTGTACACACACACACATTCTCACCCATAATTCTGGGTTAAGCTGCTGAAACCGGGCAACACAGACACATATCAAATATGCGGCTCGCAAACATTGGAGATTGGTTTGATTGCTGTTGCGTACGATTTAGAACACATGTGGTAGCAGTTGGTTTGGGGGCTCACGCACGATCTATTTACGCGCAAAATACGCAGTCACCAGCCTTTACAGCTCGTGCTAAGGAGGATCAAACATTGACGCTGCTGAAACAATGAGAACCAATTGAGCAACCGAGAACAACATGCGCATTTCTTCTGCTACACCGCACATTCCACAATTCAGCGTGAACAGCTGTTCCCCGTAAACATAGTGCTGAAGTTAGTGACGAGCCACCTCGTTTTTTTTGCGTTGTAGTGTTAATGCAATAAAATTACAAACCACTCAAGCTGTTTGCTCCAGTTGGGAAAAATTCTACACATCTAACAATTGAAAAAGCACTAGTACAAAAATTTTGCACGTTTAAAAATGCTACGGTGGGTAATTTTGCACTTTTTGATAGCGGCGCGAGCTGCCGCTTCGTCTGAAGAGTTCAGCCTTATACATCCATCTATTCGTTCATTTTTTTACTTCACTCTGTTGTTTGTGTTAACATATGCAACTTTATCGGTGATATTTGACGCTCAGATGGTTATACTGTACTGCGTTAACTCCTGAAACGTTCTCTCATCGCCAGCAGCAGGAAATTCTCTGTGCGCTACGTTGTTTCTATTCAATAGATATTGTCAATTCCGACAAAGAAATCTACGAAGTTCATCAGCTGGCGAGGACGACAGCCGCGGCTACCACTTACTGCATATTAGCCTGAGTACTGCAGCGTTATTTGAATTGTGTAGAAACGCCCTGTTAAAACATTGTCTGCCGATCACAGAAACTGAGGAATTAATCGAGGAGAGGTGTGAGTTGAACAAGTGATATTCCGCGGATACTCGGCGATGCTGAACTGGCACCAGGACCACAAAAATGTGCGCTACGCCTGTATATTTCCTTCTATGCTGTAACAAAAACCTCATTGTGCGAAAAAAAGAGGTGTCGTTTTTCATAGGTACGAGACTTGACGAGAGGCGATACGCATATTGAAATCGTGAAATGAGTAGCTAAAACGTTTAGGGCATAGTTGGCAGCCTCGCGAGGTGCTTTTCGAATTCAACCCGCATTTTTTAGACTTCTAATACTCGAGAGTAGTATGTGTTCATGCTTTGTGTTCAAGAAGTATTGAGTTTCACACCACAGCCATCGCAACAGCTGTCAGTCACGCCATCGTTGCTTGGCTTTTTGTGGTCTTGGTGATATTTGAGCATTGCTGTTTTAACTACAGTTCTGAGAGATTGGACCTTTTACAGAAATTTTACATAACCGGAGGAGAGAGGTACTTCTTTAAAAAGCATTTCTGGTTTTTATGGCGGTTACACCTGCCAATTCAAGGAATATGATGACAAAACCTGGAGTTTGTATAACATACTTGCTCAGCAGCTGTTTGAAGCAATCTGCTTACAAGAGTTTTATGGACACTTACCTTCAAAAAAACCAGTGGTGCAATAATACAGGTGAAAGCAGAGAAATTTGAAGTAGAAAAAGCATCAATTTGCACACAAAAGGAGTTAGTGATGTGGAGATACCTGTCTTGTCACTCTTGTTTATAAATCAAACCTCACGCAGATAACTGCTCACGCCACCTATGAAACAGTAATTTTCCAGTTTTCACACTTTCACTGCAGCTACTGTTTACCAAAAGTGGCTCAATGCAGCCTGTAATAACTGCCTGCAAAGAGTGCTTCTAGATATTTATTCTCTCACAATTGCCCGTGCAGCAGCCACTCTCATCATTTGCAGCTCTTGCGTACAATATCGAATGCATACTCATTGCGCTTTGTAGCTAATTGTCGCGACAATTTCTTCGCAAGAAAAAATCGCATGAAGATGGAGCTGACACAGACAACCCTTGTCCATGCCAGCTGCCTTTTCGCCGAGTTTTTCCGTGCTGTAGGAATTTTCTAGACGAGGATCTACCAACTCATCTAAACACTAATGCTAGTCGCTTTGTAGCTGTGATAAACGGCTGCTCTCAAGTATCCCTTGGGAGGTAACTGCAGTGACACACTTAAAACGAATACCAGAAGCACACAATAGTTTTGTTTATGCACATTCTAAATGTAGTGGTTGTGTAGCGATCACTTGTTCTATCTATTTGAGTGATAAGTTGCCATAGGCCAGCAAAAAATCATGTGCTCACTCACCCTAACTCAAAAAACATATTTTATATGAGGACTCAATTGGCTCCGACTCGACAAAACTTTTCAGCCTACTCTCTCGGACCCAAACTCATCATTGTACTCAGCCGGACTCGCTGAGGCTCATGATTTCACTGAGGCTGAGGGAGTCAACACATGAGTTCATTCTGTAGAATAGAGTAGAGTTTTTCAATAGTGGTGTCAATGCACTTTATTGCCAACACCTCTTAGTCTATGCTCGATATATCTAAGTTTTACATAAAGTACTTGACTTTTACATCTCAAATTTTCAGGAAGACTTATTGCAGCTTTCAATACAGTAATGACAGCTTATGAATTATGTGACTCACACAAAGTATTTTCATTATAAACTGCTCCTGAAAGAGCTTGCTGGAAAAGGACATGACGCCAACTGCCTCCCAAACTCACAACTCGGATTAAAAGAAAATTCAAGGTAGCGCACTCTTGAGATATCTTTCAAAAGGCCTGAGTGCGAACTGAGCTGATATAACGCTGATGGTAAAGCAGTAGACAAGTAGTTAAGAATGTGCGTCAGCATTGAAAGGTTGAACTCCTCAGACTCACTCACAAAAATATTTCACGCTTCAGACTCACTAAATCTCACTCCGCAATATTCTTATCTGACTGGACTCACTTGAACTCGACTGAGGAAACTTTTTCGCAACCGGACTGGGGCTTAAAATGACCGAAATTGCATACAGTCAGTCACAGCCCAATCAAGGGTGAGCAGCACTTCTAAAAAAACTATGCCTGGGCTATGGCTATGGCTATCCTTATGCTTGCATAACTTGTTCAGAGCAAATGAGAGCTCAGAAAGCAATCCCCTTTTTGCCAGTTTATTTTGAGAGGAGTTGAAGGGTAGATTAGTTTTTCTAATTGCGGTTATATTCCGAAAAATTGGGGAAAAAACAAAGCTATATCTAAGAACTGAAAATTGTCGTCAAGCATTCGAAGTCATCTGTAAAACTTCTTTTTCGGGGTTTCTCCTCCCAGCATTCAGCATTGTAAGATAGGCATTTCTTGCAGCGCGCTCTTTTCTTGATATGGTAATGTTGCATGCCTTCCAACGATGTTATACTGATACAAGGCTCGAGTTAACAGCGGCGCTCCTGCACATTACAAGGAGTACCTGCGAGAGGCTCTAGAGACTGTACTGGGTGCAGAGGAGTATAACAGAAGTTTTTAGGCAGCGCTTTTGTGGCTTGTATCTCAGACATAGTGTTTTCTATGTCTGAGTGAAACAACTTATTACTAAGTTTGTGACCTATCGTTACATATAAGTGCAATTGTTCTGCACAGCTCAGATGAAAAGAGTGAGCTAGGGGTGCTACAGATAAAGCTGCTGAAAATCCAGAGGAGAAAGAATGTGATGAGCCCACTAGCTTGTCTTGAAGCTAAAATCGCTCTGCAGCAAAGCATGGCCAATGGCCTTAAGGAAATAAAGAACTCATACACACGAACATGAAGTCTCATGAAACTGTTACAAGATTGTGACACTGGTGTATCCGCTGCACTGTCATGCAACAGTCCAGCCTTATTTGATGATTTATATGTGGGGTTCAACATCCCAAAACCACCATGTGTTATTAGAGACACAGGATAGTCCACCTTGGAAAAACTGTCCAGTTTCGGAGTCTGTTAATAAGAACACAAGCAACACGTCACTTCGACAAAACCTTGTTATAAGCACCTACTGTGCTGTTTCCGAGAAAATCTTAGGAAATAATAAAATTGAAATATTTTGACAAAATATTGAAAATGCATTTCCAGTCGATATTTTTGTCTGCGTCTTACGTTTTGTGTAAAATTTGAATTGCACGGAGGAGAAAAAAGTTTTCTTCGCAAAGAACGCTCCCAGCGCCCCAAAAGACATTGCTCACCGCAACATCTTTTCGATTTCATGGGCAAATATAACGCAAAATATAAAAACTATGACGAAATTTTTGTTTTGGTTTTTAAGCGCTGTACTGTAAACCATATCCATGCTTTCTTGTTGGCTCTAAAAGGGTAACATTTTGAAGAATGACAGACACGGCGCAAATCAGAAAAGTGCCTATTTCATACGTGATGGCGCGTTAGCTATTCTACACAGATGCTTAAAAACTGGGTCGCGTATAGAAACAACTCTGCAATAATTCTGTAGAAATCGTTTTGCTACAAGCAGTATAGAAAAAGAAAAAAATACTTAAAAATAATCATTTTCAAGAAAGACTGTTTTCAATAAAACAGAAAAAATCCAGTCTTAGTGTTGATAAAAACTTTTTATCACAATGCACTTCAGTCAGTGAATACACAGTTTCAATGCATTATGTCCTCATTGATGGATCGATTGAAATGTGGGGTTTACGTCCCAAAACCACCATATGATTATGAGAGACGCTGTAGTGGAGGGCTCCGGAAATTTAGACCACCTTGGGTTCTTAACGTGCACCCAAATCTGAGCACATGGGCCAACATTTCCGCCTCCATCGGAAATGCAGCCACCGCAGCCGGGATCGGAACCCGCGCCCTGCGCGTCTGCAGCCGAGTACCTTAGCCACTAGACCATCGCGGCGGCGCAATGTATTATGTCTGATGTGCTTTGGTATATTATATAGTGGGCAAAAATAACCCTTGCGTGTATTCTCACTGTAGTGTCGATGGTTGTTATCAGCTTACGCTGTGCGTAAATCTACAGTACCCATTATTTGCTGCAGTATAACTTCACACTGGTAGTCTTCCTCCAAGAAAGTGTACTCATAGATTTATTTTTTGTACAGCGTGAATGGTTAGAGCTGCTTCCGCTCTTTGAAAGGCCAACGCGTTGGCAGTTCACAAAGAAGTTCTTCGGAGTATCGCAAGGTGGTAGAAATGTCAAGAAAGGAAAAAAGAAAGCACTCATTTGTAACAGGAGCCGCAAGGAACTCCTTACGGATGTCTTTTCCCTTTTTTAACCCTTTCGCCACCTGGCGGACCACCACAGGCTTATTTGCAATACGTGTGTCCATGTGCTTCGAGCTGTTAATGAATTCGCCCTCACGCCTGGTTAGCCTAATTGGTAAATCAACCGCGCCGGAACGGTGTTCGTTTTGGGTTTGATCCCGTACAAGGGTGAATTTTTCGGCAACTAAAAGCTTTTTTTCTGAGAAATCCATACAGATTTCTTCTGGCTTCTTGCTTCAAAAAGGTGACTGTCTAAATGCCCTTTCTTGCTTGCACCCTAGAATTTCGCCTACACGCTCAGAATAAATGTGCATGCATCTGTTCCAAATATCGATCACTTCTTGCCTAAATGTCTTCTTTACTTCCTCGCATTTCTCAAATTTGCACAAAGTTTTCTCAAGATGCGTAAAGCAATGCCAGCAGACTTCTTTTGTGAATGTTTCTACATAGTGGCAGCGACCTACGCAAGTAGGCAACAAAAATTGTTACAAAAATGATTTAATCAATAAAAAGTTTTCTTCTGCAAACTACTTCTTGCAAACGTGCAACTAATTGGCACTGAATACTGACACCTCGAAATGGGCCACGCGTATCGCGTGCAGTGAACATCTCAATCAAGTCTAAACGTTTATGCTGAACAGTGCCACACCCATTCTCGCACTTCAGTGCTGCTGTCATGAATGTATGTCTGACGTTGCTCACATTTTCACGTTTTACTACCTTGATTTGATAATTTGATTGATTGATATATGGGTTTTAACATCCCAAAACAACCATGATTATGAGGGACGCCATAGTGGAGGGCTCCAGAAATTTCGACCACCTGGGGTTCTTTAACCTGCACCTAAATCTGAGCACACGGGCTTGCAACATTTTCGCCTCCACTGGAAATGCAGCCGCCGAGTACCATAGCCACTAGACCACCGTACTGTGAAATAATGTGCAGGCCACACTCTTAGTCTAAGGTAAGGATAACATATGTCAGGCACCACTAGTAATCTCTAGTGTTTTGGCATGTGGGCGCACCTAAGAAAGTGTCAGTGTGACAAAACCTCATGATTCGGCATCTTCACAACTTGAAGCTAAATCTTGTCACACAATGATTCTGGCTGTTGAAATGCTGAGCTAAAGGTCGAGATGATATAGGAAGACGGTATCTGCGATGCCGAAAACATGTGATTGCGGAACGCGGGCTTCGAAATGGCTAAGATGATACTCCAAAATTCTACCTACTTGGGCAGAGTGGTGGAAGAGGAGGAAGGTTAGAGTGTCTGAAGCATATAATTGAAAAAAGCAGGCAGCAAGTTAGCACTTCCATTACATTGCGCATGATTATGGCACTTACTCTCACTGAAGCTGGCCTATCGCTGCATACAAATGCATTGTTGTGTGGAAAGTGAGTTTGGACTTTGTTATTAAACCATGTCTTTGCAGTGCCTTGCATGCTTCTGATTAGCAAATGTGTAGTCAAGTATCCGACGGCATCTCTGCGAAAAAAACTGCACATATTTTTTTTGATTCAAAAAAGATGCTTGGCTCCCTACACAGGAGATCGCAATTACTGCAGGGGCAAAGCGAGGGGGAATTATATATATATATATATATATATATATATATATATATTGTCACGGGGTCGTGACGTGGCCGAAGACAGGAGACATCGTGTTGGGATTTAACTGTTTATTTAGGCGAACCTGTGCCCGGTAAAAGGAAAGTCCATTTACAGCAGCAGTCTCGCACAGATAGCAGTCTCGGACTGACAGCGGCGAACAGAGCGTGGCTTTCGATCAACAACTACTGACAAGTGGCGAAGCGCATCGGCATTGAAACTCTTGCCATCGAATCTTCTAGCGTTATCGCTGGCGGTGGCGTAGGTTCCAGAACAATCTGTACCGTTCGCACAATGGGCGTGATCTTATCGAAATGATCTATACAGTCGGAACCTTCTGGAAAACTGCAGGCGCGGTTACGCTGAGAATCGTGTGGTGTTTTGGGACGATAACGAAAACTTGGGAAATGGAATGTGGCATTGCCCCCCTCTGAAAAAAGGCATCGTCTCTGCTTGAACTAAAGATGAAGGTACAATAATAATGCAAGAAAGTACAATGAATAAATTACGATGAAACAGTAATACAAAAAAACACTGTTTCAGTTTGTTAACGCGCATAAAACGGCTTGAGGCGCGCGACATGCACGACTTCAGGTCGCGATCGGCGTCGTTGAGAGTTCGTGATGTCGTCGGGGACAACCTCGTAATCAAGTGGACCGAGACGTCGAACCACCCTGAACGGTCCGAAGTAGCGTCGCAGAAGCTTTTCACATAGTCCACGTCGGCGTATCGGCGTCCACACTCAAACACGTTCACCGGGCTGGTATTCACGAGCGTCGTCGAAGGTTGTAACGGTGGCTGTCTATCGTCTGTTGATTCTTGATACGAAGACGCGCAAGTTGTCGGGCTTTCGGCACGCTGAAGGTACTCGCTCACATCGAGGCTTTCTTCGTCGGTGACGTTGGGTAACATGGCATCGAGCGTCGTTGCCGGGCTCCTTCCGTAGACCAATTTGTATGGAGATATCTGCGTCGTCTCCTGCACCGCCGTGTTGTATGCGAAAGTCACATACGGAAGAATGGCGTCCCATGTCTTGTGTTCGACATCGACGTACATTGACAGCATGTCAGCGATCGTCTTGTTAAGCCGCTCGGTGAGGCAGTTGGTCTGTGGGTGGTACGCTGTCGTCCGGCGGTGGTTGTTTGGCTGTATGCCAAGATTGCTTGAGGTAAGTCGGCAGTGAATGCCGTTCCTCTGTTGGTGATAAGGACCTCCGGAGCGCCGTGACGTAGGACGATATTTTCGACGAAAACTTAGCTACCTCGGATGCACTGCCTTTAAGCAGGGCTTTGTCTCGGCGTAGTGGGTGAGGTAGTCGGTAGCTACCACGATCCACTTGTTTCCGAAAGCCGACGTCGGGAACGGCCCTAGTAGGTCCATACCAATCTGCGGAAAGGTCGACGAGGTGGATCAATTGGCTGCAGAAGTCCCGCTGGCCTTGTCGGCGGTGTCTTGCGTCACTGACAGTCCCGGCATGTCCTCACATAACGAGTGACGTCGGTGGTAAGACGTGGCCAGTAGTACCTTCTTGTATCCTCGCGAGCGTGCGAGAAACACCGAGGTGCCCTGCCGTCGGATCGTCGTGTAGGCCTGCAGGAGTTCTGGTCGCAGAGCTGAAGGCACCACAAGGAGGTACTTAGCTCGAAGCGGTGAAAAGTTTTCTTTTCTAGAAGACCGTTTCGTAGGAAGAACGACGCAAGTGCGCGCTTGAATACCTTCGGAACTTCGGCGGTCCTGCCTTCGAGGTATTCTATTAGGGCCTTAAGTTCCGGGTCGGCCCGCTGTCGTTCAGCGAAGTCGTTTGTAGTTATCGTTCCCAAGAAGTAGTCGTCATCCGGGTCGTCAGGTAGCGGTGGGTCGACAGGCGCACGAGAGAGACAGTCGGCGTCGGAGTGTTTCGGAGTATGTATTTCTGTCTCGGCGAATTCGTCGAAATGGGCAAGTAACGGAGGCGTCTGGAGGCGATGTTTAAGCTCCTGGAAAGCGTGTTCCTGTGGCACTTCCCACTTGAATTCCACGACGGCCTTGGTAAGGGTAGTGAGAGGATCGGCAATGCGGGCGAAGTTTTTACGAACCGCCTATAATAGGCGCACAGGCCCAGAACCGGACGCCCGTTCATGTACCGGACGCCCCCGTCAAGCCGTGTACCCAGCACCTCCACCAGATGTCACGGGGTCGTGACGTGGCCGAAGACAGGAGACTTCGTGTTGGGATTTAACTGTTTATTTTGGCGAACCTGTGCCCGGTAAAAGGAAAGTACAATTACAGCAGCAGTCTCGCACAGATAGCAGTCTCGGACTGATAGCGGCGAACAGAGCATCGGCCTTCGATCAACAACTACTGACAAGTGGCGAAGCGCGGCGGCATTAAACTCTTGCCATTGAATGTTCTAGCGTTATCGCTGGCGGTGGCGTAGGTTCCAGAACAATCTGTACCGTTCGCACAGTGGGCGTGATCTTATCGAAATGATCTACTACAGTCCGGAACCTTCTGGAAAACTGCAGGCACGGTTTGCGCTGAGAATCGTGTGGTGTTTTGGGACGATAACGAAAACTTGGGAAATGGAACGTGGCATATATATATATATATATATATACATATATATATATATATATATATATATATATATATATATATATATATATATATATATATATATATATATATATAATATATATATATATTGCTACGTGTCAGTGCATGGAGACGAAGACGAAAAGCATGTAAACTGGCGCGAGCTAATCTCTGTAGCTGACGCTGCTCGCTTGCTTGCTTAACGGCTGCCAATAACTCTGCGACTACCCCTCTGAGTCGGTCTTTCTCGTAACATATTTGGTGGGGTTGTGCGATCCCCGTCCTCACCACGGAACTCCGAAGCGGACGCTCCCTCCCGACATTCAACATGACCACTCAAGACTCGGCTGCATCTCCCGGTCGCCCAGCGTTTCTGCCCAGCCTGTCAACCCAGCTCCCACAACAACTTTCGTGACGCTTTCCGCCCTCAAAGACCCTGAGGTGTTCTCGGGCTGCGAGGAATCCGACGTCAAAAAGTGGCTACGCCTCTAAGAACGCGTCAGCGCCGCATACAGGTGGGATGGCTCACTTATGCTCGCGAACGTCATCTTTCTCTCGACGGAACCCCTCGTGTTGGTTTGACAACCACGAGCATGATATTACAAGCTGGGAAAGCTTCAAGGAAAAGATCCGTGAGCTTTTGGGCAACCCTTCGGTCGTCGTGAAGCTGAGAAGATTGAGTTGTCGACTCACGCACAATCTTTGACGGAGCGCTGCATTTGTTATCTTCAGGCTATCCTCTCACTATGCCGCCAAGCTGACGAACACATGTCGGAGCCTGACAAATTTGGGCATATTCCAAAGGGTATCGCCGATGATGCGTTTAACCTGTTAGCATTCAACACTTGTCATCTGTTGATGTGATTATTCAAGAATTACACCGGTTCCAACAAGCTAAATGTAGGCGCGTCTCCCATCAGTTCCAGAGCCTTCCGAACACCGCTGAGACGTCCTCGTGTCTGGACATATATCATCCTCCAGACACCTGTTACAACTTGACGCGAATCGTCAAGCGGGAACTTGAAGCGGCTGCTCCAGCTAATGTAGAACCAACGTCCCCTGATCCCTCTCCTCCAATTACGTTGCCCCTCATTCAAGCAGTCGTCCGGCAGGAAATCGCCAGCATGGGCATTCACTCTATTTCACCTCCTCCCGCACCGACTTCCAGCCGCAATACACGCCTGCAGGTTCCTTCCCGACCAGCTCTCCCTCACAACGTTCCGTAATCCGTCTGCATGGCGAACACATGATGACAAGCCGATCTGATTCTTGTGTCCCCGAATCGGGCACAATTCTCGCCAAAGCAGACGTCGCTGGCGTCCCCCTGCACAAGCCTCCTCTCGGCACTTCCACGCACGTCCTGCCTATCGCCGTGAGACCGACCGCGACCATTTTGCCCAAGAAAATGCTACTGAACACCGCTACTCCCACTCTCCATTCCCCAACGTCGCCAGCCTCGTTTTCCACAGCCACGCCGACCATCTTCCTCCGCCTTTGCACGAGGCTCTTAGACGGAAAACAAAGCGTTGCAGCCCCCGGAGGCGGGCGTTGCATCGCTCGGACTGTTAGAAAATCCTCTCTTCACGATACGAACAAAACAGAAACTTATAGACGTACAAGTAGACGGCGTACATGTCACTGGTCTTGTCGACACTGGCACACAACTTTCCGTGATGACGAGTGCTTTTCGCAGCAAGCTCAAGAAGGGTTTCATACCTGCGACCACTCAGTTCGTCCGTGTTGCGGACGGCGGAATAGCATCTATCGATGGAATGTGCTCCGCTCGAGTAAGCATTGCGGATCGACACACATTTGTTCTCTTCACCGTCCTTAATAAATGCCCCCACGACGTAATCTTAGGCCTCGATTTCCTGCCGCACATTCTGCCCTCATAGACTGTTCGACCAGTACGCGCCGTCAACACTTGCCCGCAGCAGAACCTCTTGCACAACGGCTGAGTCGCCTCTGCACAATGGGACATGCGCGCCTCCCTCCACAGACGCTGACCAATGTAGAGCTCGTCTCAATACCACCAGTTACCGACGGTGACTATGTTCTGACGCCCTATCGCCGATGTCCTCATAAACCATGACATTACATTACCATACTCCATTCTGTCTGCCGCAGGAAATTCCACGTGCCTCCCAGTTGTCAACTTTAGCGTGACACCTCAAGTGCTTAAACAAGGGATCTCTATGGCGTTGCTCGGCACCTTAGAAGACAATGTGGTAGATGTTTTTGCGATGGCCGTCCTTCTGATCCCCACACTCAACATCAATCTGACACTTGCTCCGACAGCGCTATTACGTCGATGATCGCTTCCAACTTTACGCCGCAGCAGACTGACGAGCTCCACCGGCTTCTGCTGCCCTACATCGACGTTTGTGATCTCAGTGGCCATCCGATGCGGAAAGCTACTGGTGTGACTAACCGCATAAACATTGGTAATGAGCATCCTATTCTTAGGCGTCCATATTGGGTGTCGGTGGCTGAGCGTCACATTACCCAAAGTGAGGTCGAAAATGCTCGCCAAAGACATCAGTGAGCCATCCTGAGGTCCTTGGGCTTCTTGTAGTGCTAGTCTACAAGAAAGATGGTGCACGGTGTTTCTGCGTTGATTATTGACACCTCAACAAAATAACCAAAAAAGAAGTGTAGCCACTGCCACGAATAGATGATGCGCTTTATTGCCTGTACGGGTCTCACTATTTTTCCTCCATGGACCTTCGTTCCGGGTACTGGCAGATAGAGGTAGAATAAATGGACCGTGAAAAGACGGCATTCATCACCCCTGACAGCCTAAATCAGTTCAAGGTCATCCCTTTCGGTCTTTGTAATGCTCCAGCCACCTTCGAACGAATGTTGGACTCCCTGCTCAGAGAATTCAAATGGTCCACCTGTTTATGCACTTGGACGACGTCATCGTCTTTTCACCAACATTTAAAACTCATATAGAGTGCCCATCAGCAATTTTGCGCATCTTCCGTCGCGCTGGCCTGCAGCTCGACTCGTCTAAATGTCACTTCGGACGCCATAAAATCACAGCACTTGGCCATTTAGTAGACGCCAACGATGTACAACTAGACCCGGCGAAAGTCAGCGCCGTCAAAAATTTTCCTGTACCACAATCTGCGAAGGATGTACGCAGCTTTGTAGGAGTATGTACCTACTTCCGACGCTTCATGAAAAATTTTGCGCACATAGCGAGGCCGCTTACGCAGCGCCTCAAGAAAGACATCCAGTTTTCATGGGGCTCCAAAGAGACTTCTGCGTTATCGACCCTCATCGCTCTTCTCACTACTCCTCTGATTCTGGCACACTTCAACCCTGCTGCCCTACGAAAATCCATATAGATGGAAGTGGACATGGCATTGTTGCAGTGCTGGCTAAGACACAACATGGGCATGATTGCGTTATTGCATATGCCAGCCGCCTCCTATCCGCGCCTGAACGTAACTATTCGATCGCAGAGCCTGAGTGCTTGGCTCTTGTATGGGTGTTGGCGAAATTCCGACCTTATCTATACGGACGCCCATTTGCGGTAGTTACCGATGACCACGCGCTCTCCTCGATCAGCTCTCTGAAAGATCCATCAGGCTGCCTTGGTCGCTGGTCTTTGCGCCTGCCAGAGTTTTCATATTCAGTGGTCTACAAATCTGGCCGTCTACACCATGATGCCGATTGCTTCTCCCGGTACCCTGTCGACGATCCTGAGAACACCGACGAGCCCACGGAAATCTTGTAAGTGTCCGACTTCCTTAACATTGGGGAAGAACAAAAGCGCGATCCAGTGCTGCTTGGCATTATCAGCCGCACGGAATCCTCCCCAAATGATGCTTCCATCTGCTACTGTGTCATTCAAAAAGGTGTGCTATACCGCCGCAATTTCCGACCAGAGTGGCTTGGCCTCCTCATTGTTGTGCCTGAGCATTTGCGCCGCTGCGTTCTCACCGAACTTCAAGACGCTCCCACGGCAGGGCACCTTGGCGTATCCCGCATGTTCGAGCGCGTCTGGCGCCGCTTCTTCTGGCCAGGCTTTGCTCGCTTGGTACGCCAATACGTCGCCACGTGCGACCTATGCCAACATCGTAAAACACCATCACTGCTACCCGCTGGCCATCTTCAACCAATCGACATATCCGCGGAACCATTTTACCGTGTTGGGTTAGACCTGCTTGGTCCTTTTCGCATATTCACATTGGGAAACAAATGGATTGCCGTGATTACAGACTATGCTACACGCTACGCTAATACGCGAGGTCTGCCGACCAGAATCGACGTCGCTGACTTCTTTTTACGGGACGTTATATTGATTCATGGTGCTCCGAGACAACTCCTCACAGTTCGTAGCCGTACATTTTTATCCCAAGTCATCACTGACATTTTCGTTCATGTTCCACGCAACACACACTGACAACCGCTTACCGCCCTCAAAGAAACGGCCTCACGGATCAATTTAACCATACTTTAACAAATATGCTCGCTATGTACGTGTCGCCCAACCACCGAGACAGGGACCTTGCCTTACCCTACGCAACTTTCGCGTATAATTCATCCCGCCATGACACAGCGGGCTTTTCGCCGTTTTACCTATTGCGTGGAAGACAGCCGACTTTACCACTGGGCACAGTCATTTCAGCTAACACTTCTGCCACCAGCGAGTGCGCCCGCGACGCGATTGCGCGAGCCGATCATGCCCGTCAGATAGCTCGCGCTCGACTGATGGCGCCGCAAACCAGCCAATGCCGTCGGTACGATGTGGAACATAGAGACGTACATTTCACTCCCGGTACCCTCGTTTTAATTTGGTCCCCTCATCATTGGCTGGGCCTATCAGAAAAACTTTTGACTCATTATACGGGACCCTACCGTATATAGCGTCAAGTAAGACCTGTCACCTACAAGATGTGCCCCATCTATCCATCAACATCTGCTGTGAGTTCAATTGATATTGTACACGTATCACGGATCAAGCCCTACAAGAATGCGTCAGATAACGACCTTTAAAGCACCGGGACGGTGCCTCCACCACCGGGGGTCATGCTACGAGCCAGTGCATGGAGACGAAGAAGAAAAGCATGTAGATTGGCCCGAGGTAATCTCTGTGACTGGCGCTGCTCGCTTAACCAGCAGAAAATACATCTGCGACTACCCCTACAAGTCGGTCTCCTTCTCGTAACATTATATATATATATATATATATATATATATATATATATGTGTGTGTGTGTGTGTGTGTGTGTGTGTATAACTAAAACGATGCGATGCTCACATAATAGTTCACACACATGCAAAACTATTCGCTCACGCACAAACATACACAGTGTGACTGAACCGACCTGCTATCTCTACTGAAGTGCTTCTGGCTATGTCACTTGTCTGCTAGCATTGATTAGAGGCGTTTCTTCAGAAAGAACCGATTGATATCTTGCAACAGGGGCATCCACCTTTGATGCTTGTTTGCGAAATAGCAGCCTGCAACTGTGTACACGTTACTCTTCAAAGAGCAGCAGTAGCCCACACCCGCACGTGCTCGACACATATGAAACTTAAAAATATGTTTTTCCTGAAAACGGGCCTCTAGGGTAGGCTTCACTGCAGCAAAACAATAAGTACTGTAGATTACTCGCAAGGGAAACTGATAACAACCGTCAAGGGCACAGAAGTGAGAACATATCGAGAGTCTTTTTGGCCCCTTACTTCTCATAAACTAAGCATATTCTCATATACTGCAATACCCGTTTGCAGTATCACACGTGATATACTGCAAACGGGTATTCACTGATATAAATGCTCTTCGACAAAATATTTTCATCAAGCTTGAGAGAGCAGGGTTTTTTTTTTCAATTTTATTTTTGAAACCAAGCTTCTTAAAAAAAACTTGCTTCCTAAACTATTTTCTTTACACTGCTTGTCGGGAAGAAATCTTTCGCAGAAATATAGCAAAGGTTTTTTTCTGTATGCAATACAGTTTTGAAGTATCTGTGAAAGATAGCGAATTAGTCAATGCGGATCAAGTTGGGAAAACATTGTTATATTAGGCCAAGTTTGCTATATATATTCATTTCAGGTACGTCTCAGGGACTAATTGAAAAATGTTTGCTGCATTACTTATATTTTGCGTTAAATAGGCTATGAAATTGAAATATTGCAGTGAGCAAAAACAGGACCGGACAGAAGCCAGCTTCCAATACAAGCTTTCCCATAGTCTAAAAGAAGTTGAAAAGATTTGCGCTGCCGCTCGCAATAAACGTAAAAACTGTCCTATCTCAGGGGAAGGGGAACGCAGCACGAAACACCATAATCAGTTTTTCCCAAATGGTTTTGTTGTTGTTTACAAAATCTCTGTTGGCTTGTTACAATGGGCATATTACCTGTTGCCTAAAAACGCTTGCAGGCAGCATAACAATCATTTGAATGCCAATTCTGCCGTTTTCATTTAGCTGCTCTCCGTGAAGACAAATGCACCCCTGTTTCTTTAAGACGGAAGTTATGTATAGGCACAGGGTTGGGTGCACAAAATTGTGGAAGCCCTCTTCATTAAAAAGGCTGGTGAAAGCTGGGAATTAAAATTAACAGCGCAAACACAATAGACACCCTCATAAAAAAGAAACCACACCAACTATCATATCATAAAACCAGTAATAACTTGATCTATTAAGGAACAAGATATTTACAAATTGTAAAACTCGCATATATATACGTTAACAGCCATTTCCATAGACGTATCTTGCATTTAGACTTCTTATTCAGTCCTAAATCGAATGCAAATGGGTTCTAGGAACTTATTCGACATAAATGTTTTCATTATTAGCATTAGTTTTCCAGTATGACAAAAATGACATTAGATTTGCCGTGTGACAGGGATCTGTTCTCATTCACTTATAAATGTAAATAAAAAGAGCAGACCTATGGTCAGAACGGCACAAAGAGCCCTTCTGTTCATAGATCTGCTCAGGGTCAGGGTCAGAAGGGCACAAAGAGCCCTTCTGACCCTGAATTTTTATGGATGGGAATGAGGGAATGTTTTGCAAGAGACAATAAAAGTATGTGTTTTTCTGAAATAGATTCAGCAAGTGCTACCCTGCTTTGAAAAAAATTCTTGTCTATGGGCCTGTGGTATAGTTGGTTTTCTGTGCATGAGTGCTATTTCCGTATGTATGGGCACAATTTTGGTGTACTGCACTTGATGGGCGAGTGGGCAACAATGAGTCCTGAAAATTTTAAAGAAAAGAATATGCGAAATTTTGCTTCGTGAACAAGCTACTGCAAGAATTTTGCGAATATGGGCTACAATGACGAAGGTACAGGAGTTAGGACATCTGTTTCAGCCGGTTTCAAATTTTTTCGCTGCCACTGACCATCCAAAGAGTAGCTGCTAATGAAAAAAAATATGTTCATTTGTGTTATGCTGCCGCAAGAATTTTTCGAAGAGATAATGTGGTATGCGAACATGCTGCCACAAGAATTTTGCGAATGCATGCTACAATAAGGAAGTTGCAGGGTTAGAACATCCGTTGCAGCCGATTTAAAATATTTGCGTGGCCGCTAGCTACCGGAAAAGAATAGCCGTCATGACTCAGCTCACTGACACAGCAATACCACTCCGCCCAGAATTCCGGGCTCTACAAAACCGCAGAAGATAGCACAGAAAAATGAAAATAGAAAGTGCACGGCTTAAACTGCATCACCGCAGGGCCAAGATGACATTTCGTAGGCTAAAAAATGAATCAACAAGCTCAATAGTGCACAAAATTACCCATGATTAAGCTTTCTCACTGTGCGAGAGAAACAGGCACGGAACTGTTTTTCGAAATGCAGGGTCTGCTTGGCGCACAGCAATGTATTATTCAGCAAATGTGATCCCCGCCGTCTCCTGTACATATTGACGACGTTGTTTTCGATTTGTAAAAAAGTTGGAGCCTGTTTACTGGCCCTTTAACCCTATCGGGATTTGTTCTAGGTTATCTTTACAAGAAAAAACATTTTTCGTCTCTAGCATTGACTGAAATGTCACTGACGTGGACGAAACGTTTGTTGAACAGAAATCGTACAATACTGCACAGATCACCCTAAATCTCGTCTTGGTTTTAAAGAGCAATCGTACTATTTATTCTCTCCGATATTTTGTGCTGCTTTTTCTCACTATGTGCTTCACAATGAAGCTGTATGACGATTCACTGCCTATTTGTGACAAGTTTACTAATACAAAAAAATGCCAGTCTCTTATTCCTAATCTCTCTTTGGGTTGGCTTTGTGCTACAATTTTTCTATCAAGTGTCTTCAACATTCCGCTAATAATGTTTGCTTTGAAAGTGCCAAAAATTTACAATATTTCACAAAATCTATCAGCCTAGCATTTACTCGTGCTATATGCTGTGCATAGGCTTTTGGAGTTCGGTTAAGTATGACTCTTTTCAGGCTTATGATTGCAACCTTGCTGCTTTCTGAATGGTATGTCAATTGCACATCTTCCATGTGAACTTGAGCCTCTCTAGCTTGCCATTGACACAGAGTTGTATGAAGAATTCTATGCACTTACCAACATATGTATTTTTTTGGACAGAAGTGTTTTTTGCTGACTATACGTGGTACCACCGGAAATTTTATATAAGAGGCGCCTTACTGCAGGAAGGTTCTGCAGAATTTGTGTCATTCTGAAACAACATTCAAAGGGCTGAACAGTATCAAAGCGCTTCATTGCAACTCTAATAAACCAACGACCATATTTTGCCATCATCTTGTCCTTGCAAGCTTGCATTGATATTTGAGAAAACATACTGCTTGATAGCACGTCTGTGGAACCAGTTATACTATACGTTCCTGCTTTATATTGCTCTTCGAATGCCAGCTGATTTCTCGAAGGTGATGCTAATGCATTAAATAGTAGATATATAGTGCTAGTCAATTCAGCAAATTTATTGCTAGATTCCTGTTTCAAGCACTGCTGTAGCTTTTTGGTGATGTTTAGCTTCATTTTATATTAATTTGGAGTCAATACACTTAACAATTCCGGTTAGCCTTCCCATAATGCACAGCACCAACTGCAGCAAGCCAATCATGTTTGATTGCAAGTTTTATGGTGTGCTTTGGCCATTGATCAATTTAAACAATTGTTTTTTAGCTATGCGCACAGCATTGAAGCTTTTTAGTGAGCAAACCAAGCAGTGCTGTCACTTTCTGCATTTCAGTTGGCAGCACTGAAATGTAATACACACTCTTTGTGCCCAGACACCATGAAGAACAGTATGCCACTTGAGTGACCTACGTAATTTTCGATTAACATTGAGATTATTGGAAATGCCATTGCGCAAGGACAGAATGGAGTGGTGAAAAAAATGGGTAATATGGCCTGTAAAGTAGTAAAATTTAAAATAATTTGCCTTTTGACACCTGTTCCTACCTACTCAATCGGTATCATTCACCTTATATCTGTATTTTTGTTCTTCAAAATTACATTGATGCTAGCTCCTTTTACTCACAGGCTTTTTGATCCACCATTTCGAGGTGGGAAATTCTCCACTGCAGGACCTCCAGGAGCGACACAAGTCCTGCAACACTGCCTTGCGCAAGAATTCGCCAACCCGCACTATTAGTCTTGCTAGGGTTTCACGTACGTTTTCAATGAATAGAGTTTGTTGTGCCAACTTCACTTGTAAAGTTTTATGTCAACGCCAATGACTGCATTTCAGATATTCTCTCGCTGCCTTTACACTGCTTGAAATTATGTGCTAGTGTAGACTAAGAAATTGGCTTTCATTAGTTTTCACTGCTTTGTGAACTGCAGTGCAATTCTTTACAGGCGTCAACAAAATTTACTACAGACAATGGACCTACTACAGGCAATAGTCTATACAATACACAATAGTTAACACTACCGACATTATACTACACATAACAATAGAAGATACTACAGACAGTAGGCTATACAATATACAATAGTCTATACGAATGGCAACAGACTACAAGACAGACAATAGACAACCAGGGACAAACAACAGTGCGTCACACAACAGCGTCCCAAAATACGAAAAACAACAGATTTTTTGTTGTGGCATCCTGTTGTCATTTACGAGGGTATGGTAATCTTATGAATACATCAAGTTTCTTGCCCCGCCACGGCGGTATAGAGGCTAAGGTACTCGGCTGCTGACCCGCAAGTCGCGGCTTGGAATCCCGGCTGCGGCGGCTGCATTTTCGATGTAAGCGGAAATGTTGTAAGGCCCGTGTGCTCAGTTTTAGGTGCGCGTAAAAGAACCCAGGTGGTCGAAATTTGTGCAGCCCGCCAACGGCGTCTCTAATAATCATACGGTGGTTTTTGGACGTTAAACTCCACATCTCCATCAACCAATTACATCGAGCTTCTTAGTTCATTGGAAAACGTGTAAATGCATGCACTGGGAGGACTTCTCTCTGCCATCAATAGAGTAGGCGACTGGAGGGCTGGAAATAAATATTTAGAGCTCCGAAGCGCTGGCACTAGTTTAAAACTTTGAAGCGAAAACTTCGCCGAACATCACAACTTTAAGTGCTTTCTTGTCACCATATGTACGTAGGGGGTTGAATTGTCGTGTGCTTGAGCCCGTTTATGTAATTGACGCGAAATAGTGGGAACTTTTCGGTTATCATATATACAAATTGTTGAGAGTGGCTGTCGTCTGTGCCTTTCGGCAGCTTGAGATGAAAGCGCGTTTCAAGAATAGTTGAACTGCTGTTTTCAAAGCTTCCAGCACATTCCTGCCTGACAGATCTTCCATGACCCAAAAACCATGTTCTTGTCTGAAGGGGCCAGAAGCCCGTGCCTCGGGTAGTGTAGTTCGCTTCTCTCCTGTGCTCGCAGTAGCTTGTAGAGTAGATGCTCTTCATTGTTGGCCGTCAGCAGCCAGCGCAGTCATATCTTAGATCTTTATTGAGCATGGCAATGTGGCTGCCGAGATCTGCCTTCATGGAGGTGACAGATGGCAGGGAAACAGCACGAAATACCAAGACAGCGAAGACACAAAAACAAGCACCCGTAGCGCAGTGCATTTCTTTGTGTGCCTGTGCTGTCCGGGTCTTTCGCGCTGCTTACCTACTATACGTTCAACCAATTAACTAACAAGTTAACCCATCTAACTAGCAGATGGAGGAACAAGCCTCGCACTACAAGAAGCACCTCAGTTTTTCATCGAATATCTTCGATAACCAGGTCGCTTCTCCCCAACTACCACATCTGATATTCGACAACCACATTTACACACATGTATTTATGATAATTTATCTGATGTATTACGCGATGGGCCTTCAGAAACAAGCTGGCGAATTTTTATTACATTTAGTCAAATGATATTTTGATTGAATATTTCAACAAATGTGTGAGCATAAGTCGGTAAGCTCACTGATGAGTCGACTCACTCAGACTCACACTAAGATAGAGCCATAAGTGTGAGTCCGGCTGAGCCATTTTTTGTGGCTTTGAGTCCCAGTGATACCGGGTGAAGGACGTTTTCGTGAGTCTTAGTCAGAGCGAGGCCTAACTGAAAAATAGATTTTTCGATTCTGAGTGATCTCTACAATTTTCGCCGACTTATGGCCTTACCTATTATTATGAGGCCATAAGCTGTTTGCTGCTGAGGAGTGAGGCCTCCTGAAGCAGACGCTCCTTCAGGGCATCGCTTACACCCAATGATACTGGGCTTGGACCCATAAACTCTGAAGAATGCTCTTTGCTAGCAGTGTCAGAAGCCTGGAAGCTCGAGCGTGATTGTACTTTCTTGGTGACAAACATAACTATAGCACACAGTTTCTACAAACTTCTGGGTGCACGTTTGCATGAGTATGCCGAAAAATTGCTCAAAACTCAAAACGATCCTTACGTCGCGAGAAACCGGTGCCGCTTTCGCGGACCTGTGTTTACAGTTTACGGAGCAATATCTCCTGATATAAAATATGATCAATAATTTATCACTAAGTTTGTCGGCCGCCTTTGGCAATCAAAGGTCAAGTGAGAAAGCAAATCAGATTGTTCTTGTTATTGCAGTCTTAGAGTGTTATGAAAAGCTTGTAGACAGTTTTTTATGTAGGAAAAGAGCTACAAACCAGGCTGGGAATGGGAGACGAGGGCTGACCAGACCACATACTAAAGAATATATATTGAGTGGGGAATGTAACATTTTATTTATTTATTTATTATGAATACTGCAACCCTAACATAGGGTTTTAGCAGGGTGGATACACATTTGCTAAATTAACAAATCGGCAAACAAGTAAATATAAAACAGGTGAGGTATGTACACAAAAAGACAATGGTTTGCAATGAACAGTCATAAGGGCATATATGAAATCAGCGCTATATTCAAGTTGGTCACGAGTGGGGAATTGCTACAGTGATAGAAATAAAAAGCAGGATCACATATCAGACACTCACTGCTGGAGCTGCGCAGCAAAAAGATTCAAGGACTGGGAAACAACTTCATTACTAAGGTTATTCCATTCGATGATTGTCCTCGGAAAAAATGAATATTTGAACGTGTTATTACGGGTGGAGAATGGGGTTATTGTAAGGGAATGCCTCTGTCTTGTGGCATATCCCGTGGAGAAATTAAGTATGTGTGATAAGTCTAACTTATAATAACCTTTAACTAACTGAAAGAAAAATTTCAATCTTAATACTTTATTCCTTTGAGTAGGTGTTGAAAGATTGGCTTTTGATAATAAACGTGTTTTGAAGTGCGGCCGAAATTGTTATAAATAAATCTAACAGCTCTCTTTTGAATTTTTTCCATTTCGCTAATGTTTTTCTGGTGTGAGGGTACCAGATTATGGAAGCATAATCTAAAGAAGGTTGAACAATTGCATTAAAAGCAATAAGGCGAACGGCGGGGGTTGAAAGCTTGAGGGCTCGTCTAAGATAAAAAGCTTGTAATTGCACGAGCTTATTACAGTATTAATATGTCTTGTCCAGTTTAGGTCATTCGAACATGTCACTATCATCAGCTGCCTGATCACGTGCCCGCGTATAAACATTGCCGAGGCTAGGCTAAATATTTTATGCCTAGAATTGTAATACACACAACCACGAAAACTGGCCAGTGCGCAATATCTAAATCAGTTGAATGTCATAGACATAGTAGAGATGCAAGTTTTTATTCTCACTAAGAGCAAGATTTCGTTCAAAATATTTCTAGACACCAACAAAACATGGCAATCAAAGATGGTCACTGGAACTCAATATACAGTAATTCTATGTTCTGCTACACCTCACGTTTCTGCCTTCGGAAATAGCAGTTACGTTTTAGTATATTTAGTCGTGCATTATTTAAATGTGCAGTGTAGAGCAAAACAATTTTTCTCGTTTAGTGAACTACTGTTTCTCGATACCCAAAAGAGTTTGCTTTCTACGAGATGGCGTTCAATAAGCGAGAAAACTCGCAAACAGTAAACGTGGGTGGCGTCGCTACCTGTTCATTTCCGCAGCTTTTTTCACGGAATCACATTTTGGATGGCGCCCACAAGGACCTAGATACTTCCTTATCTGTAAAAATGAAGCGCGTTTGCCTTTAATGGGGTCATTAATTTCACATACTCAGTTTCAGGCAATTTCGTTCACTCAGTGGTGCCCAGTTAGAATAAATGCACTTAGAAATGTGGGACGCCACGATTTTATATTTGGTGCGAAGTAAAGAAATTAATCTTCGAACTTAATTTTCCGGCTTAGTAAATATCTAAAAATGAAATGAACGAGATTAGAGTTTTTATACTAGTGTTTATTGATCTAAGTGAACTCATTGGTTGGCTTTAGAGTCCCGTCAATTAGGTCTTCTTATGGAAATGCCAGCGGGCTGGGAATTAGGAAACATATGTCTGAGGTTATCGTCAGTCCAAGAACGTTCGCGAATGGCGCACTAGTCAAAAAATTATGCACTATCTCCCCGAAGAGAATCCTTATAGGATGTGAAGCAGCAGCGGGGCCGGCGACATTGACCCGGTTGGAACGGGCGTCGGCGCAAGTGCTTGAAGAAAGGTTCGAAGCGAAACTCGGTGTAGCGTTTACTCGAGAAAACTTTTTTTTGAAACAAAAAGACACAAGAGGCGGGACGCGTTGAAGAAGCTTGCGATCGGCTTCCTTGGCTCGCGTCTCGTTAGTGTAACCTGCGCACCGTAAGTTTTCTCGAACACGATCACAGTTCTTGACTCGCACTTCGTCGTTGTCGCTA
>NW_023613951.1:0-46187 GCF_013339725.1 Rhipicephalus microplus | reverse complement strand
TAGTCGTATCGAAAGCTGGAAAAGTGGCCTTTCAGAGCCTTTTCTAAGCACATTTTGGGTAACTACTACAAGAACACTTAAAGGGTAGCTACTACGCCACAAACAGCATTAATTTTTGTATAGTAAGCCGGCATTTGCTTTGCTATCACTCGTCATTTTTTGGACAAGCGTGGTATCCACTACACACTTTCAAGAAATGTTGTGCAAAGTATTTATGCAGTGGTAAATGTCGATGAAGAAGTACGCTTGAAGTGGGTTTGCGCCACAGTTACTGGGTGAACAATAACAAGCTTTTGTAATTGGTTGCAGCATAGGACGAACTACTCGTTACGCGATTTATATTGTGTGACGCCCGGTGGTTAATTTGCTGTTATAAGTCACTTTATACGTAGGTATCCACTACACACTTTCAAGGAATGTTGTGCAAAGTATTTATGCAGTGGTAAATGTCGATGAAGAATTATGCTTGAAGTGGGTTTGCGCCACAGTTACTGGGTGAACAATAACAAGCTTTTGTAATTGGTTGCAGCATAGGACGAACTACTCGTTACGCAATTCATATTGTGTGACGCCCGGTGGTTAATTTGCTGTTATAAGTCACTTTATACGTAGGTATCCACTACACACTTTCAAGGAATGTTGTGCAAAGTATTTATGCAGTGGTAAATTCGATAAAGAATTATTCTTGAAGTGGGTATGCACCACAGCTACTGGGTGAGCAATAACAAGCTTTTGTAATTGGTTGCAGCATAGGACGAACTACTCGTTACGCGATTTATATTGTGTGACGCCCGGTGGTTAATTTGCTGTTATAAGTCATTTTATAAGTAATACTGACGTGATTCCTTTTCTGATATAAAGCCTAAACAAAGTTTGCAACGGCGTTTTAAACACCAGCATGCGGAAGCAATGGTATCTTAGCAACTCAATTTTCTAGAAATGACTGTGCACCTAAGATACTTTTATTAACAACTGCATCTGGACTGGTATTGAGAGTTCATGCAGTGTGGTGCTCAAATACCCCTTTAGACACAGTGGTATATATGATATTATTTCGTAATGCCCAGTGTGCATTTGTTGGATACGACCCAACTATTCCATGCGCTATGTTAATATGAAAGCTACATTTGTGATAAATGCCATGTAAGAAAAAAACTGACGTGGCTCTGCGGTAGACTACTGGACTGACAGGAAGGAAACCCGGGCTCGATTTCCGTTGGAATCTTGGTGTTTTTTTATTTACTAAGTTATTTTTTCTGATTTCCTGTGCGACAGTGGTTACGGACACCGGCAGCGGTGGCAGAAAACCACTGCACACGTCACCCTTGTTGTAATCTCAAAATAGCTTCCGCTGTAAAATGTAGTTAAGCGTTTATTCCACATTGATTTATGATACTTGTACAATAGGCCGGCGAACTCATTAATGAGCTGATTCACTCAGACTGACCCAGACTCAGATCGAGTCGTCAATTGAGTCCGGGTGAGTAATAATTGATGAGTCTGAGTCCGAGCGTGTCGTATTGAGAAAGCATTCAGTGAATCTGAGTCCGAGTCAGTCCGGTTCAGGAAAACTTTGATAAGTGTGAGTCCGAGTGAGTCTTTAGTGAGGTGTATTTCATGAGTTAATCTAGTGAGCTGCACATTGTTTTTTCTGTCTTCTCGCCCTCCTACTCATCTTCAGTATTACTATCACCCTTATGTCGGTTCATGTTTATATTATCTCTACTGAGTCCTCAATGCAGTAGCGTTCCCACGCCAGCTCAATACTATTTGCACAGATGCGTGAGTTAGAGAGGAATAGTGGGGAGGTCTCTTGACTGCATTTCTTTCGAAAGGAGAGGCTTGTAAAACCATCTTGTGAGAGTCATCACTTCTATGAAAATCATTTAGTGAATTTCCACCACTGATAGTTCGTACTTGAAGATGCGATATCAAAGGCACCGAATAGAGCGCCAATTATCCGAGGTTTCAGTGTTAACAAGCACTGGAATCTTGGATTAAACGGCAAATAGTTTGCTAACAACCTCTTAGTCGTCTCACTATACTTAGATAGGGTCATGAATCAGAGTTCAGACGAGTAATATTTTGCCGAGTGTCAGTCCGTTCAATTTTGATTGAAAAAAAAATACTGAGTCTAAGTTCGAGCGAGGTTTGTTGAAAAAAAAATTGTCATATCCAACGTACAGTGGAAATTGATTATAAGCGAAACACGATTGAGTAAGGTTGATAAGTCACTTCAGCATCATCGTCGAAATGAGCGAGAACGGGCGCTGATTGCATGCGCTGTCGCTCATCAAAAGCTGCTTGTTGCTCGTTTTCCCAGACAAACGGTGTGTCGTCCCTTGTGAGACGAGTCAGAGGTTCTGCTATCTGTGAAAAGCCATGAATGAATCGGCGATAGTAGGCGCACAAACCAAGGAAGCGCCGGACGGCTTTCTTATCGACAGGAGCTGGTAATTCGGCAACAGCGGCAAGCTTGTCCGGATCGGGACGGATTCCTTCGGCGCTAACTACATGTCCAAGAAACTTTAGTTCTTTATAGCCGAAGTGGCACTTCTGTGGCTTTAGTGTGAGGTCCGCCGATCGGATAGCCTCCAGCACGCTGCGCAGGCGCTGAAGGTGCTGCTCGAACGTGGCAGAGAAGACCACCACATCGTCAAGGTAGACAAGACAAGTCTGCCACTTCAGCCCTGTGAGGACAGTGTCCATCATTCGCTGGAAAGTCGCCGGCGCTGAACACAAGCCGAAAGGGAGTACTCGAAATTGGTATAGGCCGTCTGGAGTCACGAAGGCTGTCTTTTCGCGGTCTCGCTGATCTACCTCGATTTGCCAGTACCCGCTTTTGAGATCGAGAGAAGTGAAATAATGGGCACGACGAAGTCTATCTAGCGAATCGTCGATACGCGGTAGCGGGTACACATCCTTTTTGGTCACGTTGTTAAGCTTTCGGTAATCGACGCAGAAGCGTAGCGACCCGTCCTTCTTTTTGACAAGCACGACTGGAGATGACCACGGGCTGTTGGATGGTTCGATAACGCCATCGTCAAGCATCTCGCGAACTTGCGTACGTATCGCTTCACGTTCTTTAGCCGACACGCGGTAGGGGTGCTGGTGTATTGGGCGTGCGTCCTCGTACGTGATGATCCTGTGTTGAGTGATGGACGTCTGGCGGATCTTCGAGCAACTTGCGAAGCAAGACCTGTACTCGAACAAGAGCGCTCGCAGCGCAGTCTGGTTATCGGTGGACAGATCAGGATTGATGTCAATGTTGCTCATTGATGTGTCTGCGTTATCCACTACTTCTGACGTGAGACAGTTGGTTACGTTTGCTACTTCGTGGGCAAACGCTATCGAAGTGCCACGGAAAAGGTGTCGATGCTCGTTGCTAAAGTTGGTAACGAGCAATTCAGATCGGCCGTCACGAACGTGTATTACACTTCTCGCTACACATATGCCTTGCTGCAGGAGGTGTTCTAAATTTGTCTCGGCCACCACATCGCCATCGCTCAAACCACAGCATGTTACGTCGACTAGAACACTGGCTCGGGGAGGAAGCGTCACGCTCTGTTCAGAAATACGGAGTACGTCGACACGCATTCCGTCATCCTGCACGTTGATTGCTCGCTGGGCTGAGAACGTGACGCGGCGCTCTTGCAGATCAATGATAGCTCCATTTTCCTGTAGAAAATCAACTCCCAGAATGACGTCACGGGAGCATTCACGTAGAACAAGGCAGCTTGCTACGAATGTGTACCCTTGAATCTGTACTCTAGTTGTGCAGGCACCCAGTGGAGTAACGACATGGCCACCAGCTGTCCGAATCTGCGAGTTATGCCATGGTGTGATACTTTCTTCAGCTGCGTTGTCAGTTTCCCGCTCAGTATGGAATAGTCTGCGCCGGTGTCCACTAACGCATTAACTACACAACCATCAATTGTTACTGCTATGTCGAGTGAAAGCCGGCTATCCTTTGCAGCAGCAGGTGATGTCGGACCAGTTTCTGTACAGTTCTGCGTCAATAGGAGGTCTTCAGCGCTTCGACGTTCAGCGACCCCGCCCCCAGAGGTCGCTTCGGCTAGTTTTCCCGGGGGGGCTGGGAGATCGTGCGGTAGAATACCGCTGGGGCGTTGATGAAAATCGCCTCGGTGATGGCGAGCGCGACTGGCGCCCGGCAGACGGTGGTGCATGCTGCTGGGAGAGGTAGTTTTGGATGTCGCGTGGTCTCTGACCGTAACGGGGTGGCGGCGAGTACGCAGAGAAGCCGCGAAGCCCAAGACGGCGATATGGGCACTGGCGGTACAAGTGATCAGCTTCTCCGCAGTGAAAGCACAGAGGCCGGCGATCAGGTGTGCGCCAAACATCAGACTTTCGAGGAGACGTGCGCCGATCGTCGATGTACTGAACTGGTTGCACTGAACGATGGGCGACAGAAGCACCAGGGACAAAGGGCAGGGGCGGTGGCGTGTACGTGCCTTCGTAGTACGGTATGTGCTGCGCTGACTGTAGTGAAACAGCAGGAACAGGATGGACGAATAATGGCGGCGTTGCAGCAGGGCGTTTCAAGGCTTCCGCGTAGGTTGTCTCACGGCGGTATTCAGCAGGAGCTGGCACAGCTGTATCATGAGGCAAGGTGTCCCGGAGGGCCTGGTGCAGCTCATCCTTGATCACAGTTGCAATAGAGTTGACTGTAGGATGAGGTGTTACACCAGCCTTTTGTAACTCTTCACGTACTATATCACGGATGAGTTCACGTAGACAGTCGTTGTTGGTTCTAGTGGCGGTGAAAATGTCGGCAGTAGACATGCCACTGACTTGCCTGTCGTATTGGTTGGATCGCTGCTGCAGCATTTTTTCCATTGTCACGGCCTCGGACAAGAACTCCGCGACCGTCTTCGGAGGACTTCGCACGAGGCCGGCAAAAAGCTGGTCCTTGACACCGCGCATCAAGTGACGCAACTTCTTGTCCTCAGTCATTCTTGAATCGGCCCGTCGGAAGAGGCGCGTCATGTCTTCGACGTACGCGGTCACAGTTTCGTTTGGCGACTGGACGCGGGCAAGAATAGCTCGTTCAGCTCTTTCTTGGCGGTCAGTGCTGGCATATGTCTGCAGAAGTCTACGAGAGAATTCGGGCCACGTCGTCAGCTGCTCCTCCCGATTTTGATACCACGTGCGAGCCCCGTCTTCGAGATAGAAGTAGACACGACCCAGTTTCGCCGCGTCGTCCCACTGATTCAAGTTGGCTACGCGCTCGAAGTCCGCCAACCAGTCCTCAACGTCTTCGCGCTCCGTACCATGGAACGTCGGCGGTGCCCGTGGGCTTTCCAACGTATAGCGGTTCGGCGACGTGCTTCCCGTGCCGGTTGCCAAGGTTTGTACCGAAGTGCTGGTCATGTTTGTTGACGTGGTGGGAGCAGTATCGTTGACTTCCGGAGGCAATCCCCTGATTCGGCGGCTGGTCCGATGCACGGGAGTGTTGACTGGCACTGGACTCGTATTACGGCTTCCTGGGGGGGTCTGCAGCATCCGTGAGGCTACCCAGCACCTTCCACCAGTTTGTCACGATGAGTCACAAACGGTCAGGAGAGCTAAAGTCATAACATTCATAAAGGTCAAGAAGTCGTATAAGCCAGATAGATAGATAGATAGATAGATAGATAGATAGATAGATAGATAGATAGATAGATAGATATAGATAGATAGATAGATAGATAGATAGATAGATAGATAGATAGATATAGATAGATAGATAGATAGATAGATAGATAGATATAGATAGATAGATAGATAGATAGATAGATATAGATAGATACGCTAAAGTCGTTGAAGTTCGCTAAGAAATGCTTCGTGTTTAAAACATTGGTGACTATGAGACCAAGTAAAAAAAGCTCTAAGGTTAGGTATCCTTCATGAGTGAGTGCTAAACTTTTTTCTGACCTATGGTGTTGGGCTACTACAGCACCGTTAGGCTTGAATGCACCAACATTGACTTCTATAATGGTGCATCTCCATCTTGATGACTAGCGCCCATTACCTACAAACAGCATATCGTGAACCTAACTCTGAAATGGCACCAATAAGCGCATAAAAAGTCAGTTTCGCCGCTAGGGCGAAGGGATGAATGAGGTGGCATAAAGTGCAAATGCCACAAGAACTGCAAGCAACTCAATACTTGCAGTGCGCTACTCAAGCGCCAAAAGAACACACACAGAACGAGCGCGAACTAACAACTCTCAAAGCTATGCAATCAAATACAAAGAATACACGCAACGAAAGCACAAATACAAACAGGACAAGTGTGAACTAGCTGTCACAAATGTTACTTCTTGATATATAAGCAGTTCGCTATTTTCGTATTTTCGGCTACGTGGCCGCTGCAGCGAGCGAAGTGACACTTGTACGTTCTGCAGCTTTCACTTTGCAGGGAAAGCACAGGACGTGCTTCGCCGCAAGACCTGCACAAGAACGGCCGTTGTGATCAAAAGCACACGGCCATAGAAATGAGGGGAGCCGCGCCTCCTTCGTTTTATCAGTGCCAACCAGGTGCAACTGATCGAGCCGCTCTCCACTGTCTCCTTCCTGCTCTCGCCCATCGCCTCGCTTTTGCATGTGGTCTGCGGTCATGGTATCATTGTTCGCGGCGTCTCACGATAAAATTATATGCAGTAGTTCTTAGGGGCGAAGCTTCTTAATCTACGGGTCGAGTGTCCCTGATGATGTATGTGGTAGTAACAGCTGTAGTAGTAGCAGTAGTACATAGCCACCTCGCGGTTATTCGTGGTAATGTCCACTGGATGGCGGTACATGTATATAATTAATATATAATGAAGAGTTGGGAGATGGCGCTACTTGGAGTGTTCACTAGATGGGCAGATTGTCAAACGCGCATACGGACAGACAGACGCATGGACAGACAGATAGATAAACGGACGGATAGACGCACAAACATACCCACGCATAGACAGATGGATGGACCTAGTCACAGACGCCCGGACAGCGGACGTACGGACGAACGCAGAGACGGACGGACTCACGGATGCAAGAACGAACGTATGGACGGAAGCACGGATGAACTGACCGACGCTTTGCCTCTTTCATGATCATTCACTTCATGTATACCCCATGGATGTGCTATGATTTTTCTGTTTAGTCGTGATGTATTTGAAGGGACGGCGTCTTGCATTCCTCCTGTTTTGCTCCTGTTCGCAAGGGTGGCGTTTGCGCTGGCTCTGTGTTTTGAGATAGCACGTCTCCGTCCGTGGCAATATATGCGGGCAATCATTGGGGATGCGTCACTGCGACGCTGCTCTATCAGGAGAGCTGTGAGGTGGCGGAAGCATTGCTTCGAGCCAAAGAAAATGAGCACGAAGGACCAAACGGGAGCAATGTATGACACTGGAGCGAGAAACACGGCTATCGTTGGAGGAAAGCGCTTGGGCGCACGTGAGGCTACCCAGCACCTTCCACAAGTACTTGGGGGATTTATTGAACGACCGGGTAGCTAGCTCTAGGATGATGCGTCAGTCATGGCTGGCTCTCGAGCAGAGAAGAAGGCACGCGATCATCTTTTTCCTCCAGATTGAGAGCCGCTCTTGCTGTCGACCCACTACGTGCTGGTGGCAATACACAACACGCATCTCACGATATCAGTTTGCGCCTACGTCATCCATTCAGGTCCCGTGATACCAAATTTGGTATTTGTGAAGCTAGCTAAACGACTGCGAGCGCACCATGAGCGTGACGTGTACTCATCACACACATGATATGTATGTCAAGATTTCCACGTTAGGCTCTGTCACTTATGTTCGTCATGCATTCATGTCATACCATACCAGTTTTGCAACATGTTATGTGAACGAAATTACCGCAAGAGCAGCAAGACTATGAAATGCAAATTATGACATTTATGACATAAGTATCATGATTTTCATGTTATAACTAGTCACTCATGCTTGCCATGCACTGATGTTATGCCGTGCCAATTTTCATATCGATACCATTATCGAAACGGCCAGGAGCGCTAAAGTCATAATATTCATAAAAGTTAATAAAGTCGTATAAGCTAGATAGATAGATAGATAGATAGATAGATAGATAGATAGATAGATAGATAGATAGATAGATAGATAGATAGATAGATAGATAGATAGATAGATAGATAGATAGATAGATAGATAGATAGATAGATAGATAGATAGATAGATAGATAGATAGATAGATAGATAGATAGATAGATAGATAGATAGATAGATAGATAGATAGATAGATAGATAGATACACCAAAGTCGTCGAAGTTCGCTAAGAAATGCTTCGCGTTCAAAACATTGGTGACTATGGGACCAAAGTAAACTAAGCCCTAAGGTTAGGTATCCTTCATGAGTGAGTGCTAAACTTTTTTCTGGCCTATGGTGTTGGGCTACTACAGCACCGTTAGGCATGAATGCACCAACATTGGCTGCTATAATGGTGCATCTCCATCTTGATGACTAGCGCCCATTACCTGCAAACAGCATATCGTGAACCTAACTCTGAAATGGCACCAATAAGCGCATAAAAAGTCAGTTTCGCAGCTAGGGCGTAGGGATGAATGAGGTGCCATAAAGTGCAAATGCCACAAGAACTGCAAGCAACTCAATACTTGCAGTGCGCTACTCAAGCGCCAAAAGAAGACACACAGAACGAGCGCGAACTAACAACTCTCACAGCTATGCGCTCAAATACAAAGGATGCACACAACGAGAGCACAAATAGAAACAGGACAAGTGTGAACTAGCTGTCACAAATGTTACTTCGTGATATATAAGCAGTTCGCTATTTTCGCCTACGTGGCCGCTGCAGCGAGCGAGGTGACACTCGTACGCTCTGCAGCTTCCACTTTGCGGGGAAAGCACAGGACGTGCTTCGCCGCAAGACGTGCACAAGAACCGCCGTTGTGATGAAAAGCACACGGCCATAGAAATGAGGGGAGCCGCGCCTCCTTCGTTTTATCAGTGCCAACCAGGTGCAACTGATCGAGCCGCTCTCCACTCTCTCCTTCCTGCTCTCGCCCATCGCCTCACCTTTGCATGTGGTCTGCGGTCATGGGATCATGGTTCGCGGCGTCTCACGACAAAATTATATGCAGTAGTTTTTAGGGGCGAAGCTTCTTAATTTATGGGTTGAGTGTCCCTGATGTATGTAGTAGTAACAGCTGTAGTAGTAGCAGTAGCACGTAGCCACCTCTCGGTTATTCGTGGTAATGTCCGCTAGATGGCGGTACATGTATATAATGAATATATAATGAAAAGTTGGGAGATGGCGCTACTTGGAGTGTTCACTAGATGGGCAGAGTGTCAGACGCGCATACGGACAGACAGACGCACGGACAGACAGATAGATAAACGAACGGATAGACGCACAAACATACCCACACATACACAGACGGATGGACCTACTCACAGACGCCCGGACAGAGGACGTACGGACGAACGCGGAGACGGATGGACACACGGATGCAAGAACGAACGTATGGACGGAAGCACTGATGAACTGACCGACGCTTTGCCTCTTTCATGATCATTCACTCCATGTATACCCCATGGATGTGCTATGATGTTTCTGTTCAGTTGTGATATATTTGAAGGGACGGCGTCTTGCATTCCTCCTGTTTTGCTCCTGTTCGCAAGGGTGGCGTGGGCGCTCGCTCTGTGTTTTGAGATAGCACGTCTCCGTCCGCGGCACTATATGCGGGCAATCATTGGGGATGCGTCACTGCGATGCTGCTCTATCAGGAGAGCTGTGAGGTGGCGGAAGCATTGCTTCGAGCCGAAGAAAATGAGCCCGAAGGACCAAACGGGAGCGATGTATGATACTGGAGAGAGAAACACGGCTATCGTTGGAGGAAAGCGCTTGGGCGCACGTGTGGCCCAAGCAGTCCTACCTGAAGTTACTGAAAAAAAATGACAGCATATCCACGGAGTGAATGATGGAGAGTGGGGCGAAGAATTCGTCCATCCATGCGTCCGTCGGTGTGACCGTCCATGCGTCCATCAGCCTGTCCGTGCGTGCGTCTGTTCGTGCGTCCGTCCCTGCGTTCGTCCATGCAGCCGCCTCTGCGTTCGTTCATGCGTCCATCCATGCATCTGTCTATGTGTCTGTTCGTCCATCTGTTCAACACTCCAAGTACAACCATCTCGCATCTTTGCATCATATATTCCCCATATAGAAGCACCGCCATCTAGCGGATATTCCAAGGACTAAACGAGAGGAGGCACACGCACACTTTCTTACGGCTTGCGCTTCGGGTCCACTTCCCCCCTTTAACCACCTCGAATTTGTTCATGGTATACACTAGCTCATTGTATTCATGGCCCTGCGGCTCAACGCTCGCTAAACCTTTCTAAAAGTAAGGAGGTTACACCCAGCGAGTATAACGTAGAAACATTTTCTTGTCAGATAGTGCTCAATGTACATGCCAATGGCTGATAATGGTGATTGCAGCCTGCGCGTTAACTAAAAGCCGAATGCTCCTGTCTCTCATTCCCCATTAGCAGCCATTGACATGTACATTGAGCTATATTTTATATTGTTCAACAACGCACAGAAGAAGTCTCTCCCCGGCACCACCCTGGAGTTCAAAATGTTATACTTCTTACATACTACGGGGACGAACGGGTGCCGCTATAAGGAGCTTCGCCCCTAAAAATTTCAGAGTACCGCAAATGTGGGTTGTGCGCGAGAAACATTGAGAGGCGGCAGCCGTTTTCCTTCCAGTCAGTCCAGCGGGTTGGAAGCGTGCTGGGAGACCAAAACAATATTTAGGCCTCGGCGTCGTGTTACGCTTGCCTGAACAGGAATATACGTTTACGTTTCTTCAACAAGTAATTCGAAGTGATTTCGAGTCGGCTATAGTTATGAGTGACCTGACTTGTAAGAGGAGTGATTGTGATTGTATTGTGCGAGGAATGTCGCCAAGGTTTCGCAAATATCCTTCATGACTTCAGCAGTCTCACTTCATGTCAAAAGTATGTTCGCTAAGTACGGAGGTGTATTTGTTCAGTGATTTTACGAAAAATGATATTTACTGCTACATTGCGTTAGTTTTTTGCGTTAGGTTTTGCGATCTTGTGAAAGTGAAAACGGTTTTCAGGTTCACTTCACAGCACTCGATTGCGTACTTCGATCGATCGCAGAATCATACATTGCTCGTACACGTTACTTTCTGCTCAGCTTGTTGATATGTGCAAATGAAATGGTCTGTGTACTCTAATTTAAAGTTGTGCGCTACGTATTGAATGTGAAGCATTTCTAAGTGAACTTCGGCGACATTCAGCCTATCTATCTACCTATCTGGCCGCCTACGACTTTGCTCTCCTTGCCGTTTGGGTAATGGTATCAATACCAAACTTAGTATGGCATAAAGTGACTGTATGAAGAATATATTTGACTAGTCATAACATAAAAATCATGCAATGTATGTCATGAATGTCATGATATACATTTCACGGTCCTGCAGCTATTGTGGTGGCTTCGTTCACATGGCATGTTGCTAAACTTGTATGGTATGGCATGATTGCATGGCGAACCCAAGTGAGATACCCTAACATGAAAATCATCACATGCGTGTTATGTAACAACATGACTACATGCCACGCTCATGATGAGCTCGTGGCCGTTTCACTAGCATCACATATACTAAACTTTGTATTACAGTACGTGAATAGATGACGATGCTATGCGACTGGTGCAAAGGTCATAATCATGAGATGCGTGTCATGTAACAACATGACTATATGCCACGCTCATCATGCGCAGGCAGCCGTTTCGCTAGCTTCACTTATATCAAATTTGGTAATACGGGATGTGAGTGGATGCCGAAGGTATGATACTGCTGCAAACATGATAAACATAAGATGCGTGTCATGTAACAATATGACTACATGTTTCACTCATGATGTGCTCACGGCCGTTTCGCTAGCTTCACATGTACCAAACTCAGTATTACGTGACACGAACATACAATATAGGTAAATGACACATCCAAACATGATAATCACGATATGCGTGTCATGTAACAACATAATTACATGCCACACTGATGATGCGCTCGTGGCCGTTTCGCTAGCTTCACTTATGCCACATTTGGTATTACGTGAGGCCAATGGATGACGAAGGTATGCGACTGGTGCAAACATGATAATCATGAGATGCTTGTCATGTGTGAACATGTCTACAAGCCACAGTCAAGCGGCAGTACATTTCGAAGTGACGTGGTGTGCGTGCTCGCTGGCGTTCATTGCGTTCATTTCGTCGCGTCACGCCGGTGTTGCCAGGCCAGGCGCCAGTCTTGCCATATACTCGCAGGCGCGCGCCGTGCTACGTTGCTTTGACGCATGCGCGTTGCAGCGCGTCCGGCGTCCCTCCATCACGAAAAAAGGGAGGCGCATTGTTGTCTTGGTAATGCATCAGTGCTAAATGCAGCATGTCGTATTTGATGCCGGTTGCCGTCGGGCCACGCAGACGGACGCTGGTCGCGCCTGGCGTCGGAACATAGAGTGCCCGCGTTTTGCTAACGTAGCGTCGCTGTTCCCAGCGTGCACGAGTGTCAACGCTACATTAGAGCATATTGGGCCCTGCATGATGCGCTCGCGGCCGCTTTGCTAGCTCGAAATATACAAAATTTTGTGTTGCGTGATGTCAACGGATGAAGAAACATTTGACTGGTGCAAGCCTGATAATCCTGGCACTCTTGTCAAGTAAGAACATGACAACATAAAACGCTCATAGCGTGCTCGCGGCTGTTTCGCTAGCTCCACATATACTAAATTTGGTATCACGTGACGTGAATAGATAACGAAGTTAAGCGACACATCCAAGCATGATAATCGTGACACAAAGGTCGTGTACGGCCTCATTTACCTCAACCTTGTAACGGTGTCCTGATTTTAAAGTGACAAATCAACAATTCTCATTCGTTCTTCGCATATATTTTTCCCACTGTACGTGAATCTGCCAATTTTTTTATGTTTCGGTTTGAAATGCCAACAGCCTAAAGTACGGGCCGATTGCTATCGGCTTGTACATTGGGTTGTTGTAAGCTGATAGCTATGCGATTGCTATACATGTATAGCTATTGCATCTTGTTTTCTAATGCGTTGTCATTTCTTTATGCGAACAAAATGTGACTGACAGCTCTTAAGTGACACTGGATTAGGCGTGTTTTTGCGACTTTGCTGTGATGCGCCATAAAACCTTTCTTGTTAACGTCGGCAGCCCGTAAGCTCTCCAAAAGGAGTTCTTTTTGAGCGAGTTGTTGCTTGCATTGCTGAAGTACAATTGACTGCGGCCCAAAATACATCACGAGAAAAGGAGGGGATCAAAAGAGAAGAAAGTGAAGCGCCGGACTGTCGACGCTTTAGTGACAGTCTGATAAACACACAAAATTAAAAAAGGAGACATCCCCGCGCAATGTTGACGCATGCGTAGAAATGTTTCTTTGTCCAATTTTTTCTATGTTTTGTGGCACAGTAGCTCACTGATATACAGTTGCCGCAACGTTGGAGGAAGTTAACGCTCAGTTATACAGTTGTGAGAAAAGACAATATGCAGATGCAGGCGCAAAAGTGCCTATTCGTTTTAGGGGCAAAACTGACTGGGTGTTCTGAGCACGATAAAATCTAAATGATTACGTCCGTACCACGGACAAAGCAAAAGGTAGTTTCAGGCAAAAAATTCCTTTAAACCGATGTTTTATGAATTTTGAGTGATCGTTTAAATTGATAAGTACAGCTGGAAATCAGAAGTCATCAAGATCTCTGCCACGAAGGATCAGTCTCTTCACGAGTATTTCAAAATGTACTAGCATGTACATTTGCAGGAACGCAACACAACATTGAAAATGCAGGGAAGAAAATCCAGCAACTACACAGATAACGCCAACACATAAAATTCTGGATTTCCCCTTATTTAAAAAATCTCTAAAGTACAAAATCCATGCTATGCACGAAAAAGTCAGTGATTTGTTGCATGAAATCCAACTTTTTAATCAAACAAAGAAAGGAATAAAGAGGCCAATGCTTCATTTCCCCTTCATTCATTGATAGCAAAGCCTTCCTTCGTACACTTTTGATGCTTGAGGTTGTATGCGACGGTTTATTGTTTAGCTGTCAGTTTGAAAAAAGAAAACAGCGTGCTATGTGCGATGCCAGCTGACATCAACAGTGGCTGGGAGTGGTGGTGAATATCACCCCTAGTTTGCACGCACAGAAATATTCAATAAAATCATCTGGAGAACGACTGCCGCTGTAGCTCAGTCTGTACAGCACAGGACGTGTTATGTGCAGGTTGAGAGTTCGGAATCTAGCACCAGCAAGTTTACTTTCCGTTCACTGACATTTCCTTCGTGTAAGTTTTGTCTCAATGACAACAGGGCCCAATTTAGTACTACATAAGGTGTTCTATAAGTAAATAAATATATAAGAAACAAAATAAAAGAAAATGAAACACAAACAAGAACATAGGAAAGACAAAAGAGCGAGCAAATTGAATGACAGCCTCCAGTCAGATGCATTGACAACATCAATAGAATGAGTTTACTGCATCTGGACCAGAATCAAAATGTTTCTAAATATGCGCCTGGTACGAGACGCACGAGGAAGACCTGACGAGTTTGGACGTGTGCAAGCAGAAGCTCCGTGACTTGTTTGGCCGGTCAGTTGCTCGACAAATGGCAGCCAGGCAGGAACTCGCGTCACGAGTTCAATCTTCCACTGAGTCATACGTCATCTATACCCAAGACCTGCTCGCCTTGTGTCGGAAGGCCGACAATGACATGACCGAACTAGACAAGGTCAGCAATGTGTTGAAAGGCATAGCCGACGATGCCTTAAACATTCTGATATGCAAGAACTGTACCACCATTGCCTCAATTGTCAGTGAATGTCGGCGGTTCCAACGAGCCAAAATCAGGAGAATCACTCAACGTTTTCCCGACTCCCGGACACTGCTGCGACTTCTTCCTGCGAGGATCCTGTGGCGCCACGTCCATTCGTGAATCCTCCAAACATCTCAAGAATTGTCCGCCAGGAGCTGGAAGCCATGGCTCCTCCCGCTTATCAACCCCCTGTGCCTGAAAACTCGGTTCCAATATCTTTTAATCAGGCTGTTGTGCGACAAGAGTTTGCCAACATGGGCGTCTTAGTTCCTCAAAACTACAGCCACACACCGCAGCCCAAAATCCAAACACTCACTGCCACGCCGCCCCACTTGTTTCTGCTGCCGCTTCGGTCTCGCGGTTCTCATCGCGCTACCGAAATCCATCTGAGTGGCGCACACAAGATGATCGACCTATATGCTTCTCTTTCCATCACGTTGGCCACATTTCCCGCCACTGCCACAACAGATGGCCTTTCCGGCAACGTTTTCTAGACGACCACCGACAGGATCGTGGGCAGTATTTGCAACCTCGTTTTGCCGATGACCACCTTCAGGACCTTCCACCTAGCCGTTCCACGCAACGCTCCGAACAATCCTACGCCGATGTCGTCTCCCAGGGAACCCGGTCCAGGCACTCGCCGTTACCTCAGGGTCACCAGCCCACTCCTATCAACGCCGTCCCTCCCCGTCACCGGCGTATTCTGGGCAGTTCTCGGGAAACTAACAGACGCAGCTCCTGCAGGTGGCGCTGCATTGACAACTCGAACCAAAAAGTTCTGCCTACCATTAATTTTAGATGAAATTTACTTCGTGTTATGATCGATGACCTGACCGTTACAGCTCTAATAGACACTGGTGCCCACATATCCGTCATGAGTTGATGACTTCGATGTCACCTGAAAAAAGTTCTTACCCCTGCCATGTTTTCGACTGTGCGAGTAGCCGACGGCAGCCGAACATCAGTTCTTGGTATGTGCACTGCCCGCATCACTTTTGCCGGCCTTCACACTTCAGTCCTCTTCGCGGTTCTAGACGCTTGCCCACACGACATGATTGTCGGCATTGACTTCTTGACCGCGAATTCAGCCCTCATTGATTGTTCAACCGGCACTTTACAGCTAGAGTTGCCTTTGTACTTTGATGTCCCTCCTGCAGCTCGCACACGGCTACGGTCTATGGAGTGTCTACGATTACCGCTTGAGGTCGCTGTGTACCTATGTCGCCGTTCCCACCTGTTTCTGATGGCGACTACTTGGCAGCTCCACTCATTCACCTGACCCTTTCCAACAACATCATACTTCTTCATACTATTCTGAGGATTAGCGAAAACAAGACGCTTCTCCCCGTCCTGAACTTCTCCGTGTTGACCCAAGTCATTCCTCTAGGTATTGTTTTAGCAGAGCTCTCCACTCAGGAGCAATGTACAATTTCATTTCTCACTCTTGACATCAAGACCGTAGCCAAACCTGTCGCTGCCGCACGTCATAGAGCTTTCCTAGACAAAATGATATCAAACGACCTGTCGCAATCCCAAGTTGAAGCACTCCGTGGTGTTCTATTTTCTTACCTCGACACTTGTGATATCGACGACCGTTCCTTGGGCCGCACAAGCGTCGTAGGCCACCGTATCGACACTGGTGACGCCACTCCCATTTATAAGCATCCTTAACGTGTGTCTCTTTCGGAGCGCCCGATAATCCAGAAGGTGGTAGAGAAAATGCTTGACAAAGACGGCATAGAGTCGTCAACCAGTCAATGCGCATCACCTGTTGTGCTTTTTAAAAGGAAGAACAATACCTCGCAGCTCTGCGTCGACTATCCCCATCTCAATCGAATAACCAAGAAGGATGTCTATCCTCTACCTCGAATTGATGATGCGCTTGACTACCTTCATGGTGCCAAGTATTTCTCTTCCCTGGACCTACGATCTAGATATTGGCAGATTTCAGTCGATCACCGCGACCGCGAGAAGACGGCATTCATAACAACCGATGGGCTTTATCAATTTAAAGTCATGCCTTTTAGGTTGCGCGATCCGCCAGCAACTTTTGAACGCATGATGGGCTCCCTCCTTCACTGTTTTAAATTGTCGACGTGTCTGTGCTATCTGAACGATGTCATCATTTTCTCCCCGACCTTCGAAAGCCATCTTCTACGTCTGTCGGCCATCCTTGACGTTTTTCACTGCGCTGGCCTCTAGCTTAACGCGCCTAAGTGCACCTTTGGGCACCGTCAGATAAAGCTACTTGGCCACCTTGTTGGCGCTGGTGGTGTACGACCCGACCCTGGTAAAGTCCGCGCGGTGCGCGAGTTTCCGGTCCTTCGTTCCACGCAAGAATTCCGCAGCGTTTTGGGACTCTGTTCGTATTTCCGCCGTTTTGTCAGCAACTTCGTGGAAATTGCGCGGCCCCTCACGGATCTCCTAAAAAAACGTGGCGTTTTCCTGGCGTGAAGACCAAGACCATTCGTTTGCGTCGTTGATTTCTGCGCTCACATCCCCACCCTTGTTGGCTCAATTCGACCCAGCCGCTCAAACGGAGCTATGAACTGACACAAGTAGCCATGGCATAGGGGCAATACTCGCACAAATGCAGAACGGCACAAACTTTGTTATAGCGTATGCCAGCCGCCTAATTTCTCAGTCGGAAAGAAACTATTTATTTATTGAGCGAGAGTGCCTGGCTCTCATCTGGGCTATCGAAAAATTTCGTCTGTACCTATATGGACGCACGTTCACAGTCATCACCGACCATCATGTGGTGTGCTGGCTGTCGACCTTTAAGGATCCTACAGGAAGACTCGGGCGATGGGCTTTGCGATTGCAGGAGTACACGTTCTCTGTAGTACACAAGTCTGGCAAGCTTCACAGCGATGCCGACTGCTTATCTCGACACCCTGTTGATCCACCTGACTCCTCTGAGTTAGAAGCTGTTGCCAACATCCTAGCCATTACAGATTTTCTGCAAATAGCCTACGAACAACGCCGCGATCCATCACTGCTATCGATAATTGACCGTCTTTAATCCGGCCATGAAGACCCTTCGCTGAGCGTATTTGTTCTTCAAGACAACGTTTTGTACCGCCGCAACTTACAGTTCGATGGCGCGGAACTTTTGCTCGTCTTCCCGCGTCATCTGCGCAAGGACATTTGCAAGAACTTCACAACGCCTCAACTGCCGGATATTTAGGTGCCTCCAGAACCTATGATCGCGTCCACCAACGGGTATTCAGGAAGGGCCTTTATCGTTCCGTTTGCCGCTACATTGCAGTGTGTGACCTGTGCCAGCGTCGGAAGAAGCCTGCGCCTCTCCTTGCCAGTCACTTTCACCCTATTGAAGTCCCAGGCGAGCCGCTTCATTGTGTGGGTTTGGATTTGTTAGGTCCCTTCCCAACATCGCACCGGGAAACAAATGGACAGACGTAGCTACGAATTATGCCACTCGGTATGCAATTACTCGAGCGCTACCGACCAGCTGCGCAACGGACGTCGCAGATTTCCTACTCTAGGACATCATCCTTCACATGGCGCTCCTTCTCACCTACTCACGGACCATGGCCGCTGCTTCCTGTTTCGTGTGGTTGACGACCTCCTTAGATCCTGTGCTACGCGGCACAACTATTTGACTTCTTACCATCCTCAGACCAACGGATTTACTGAGTGCCTCAACCGCACACTGGCGGACATGCTTGCTATCTATGTTTCTGACGACCACACCGATTGGGACACGGCCTTTTCGTTTGTAACCTTCGCCTACAACTCGTCCCGTCATGAAACTACCGGCTGCTCAAGTTTTATCTTCTCTTTGGCCGTGATTCCTTACTACCTTTTGATACCCTGCTTGCGCATGACCTTCCGTCCACCACTTCGTACGCCTAAGATGTCATTCCCGTGCTCTGACTGCACATACAGTAGCCCGGGCCAGGTTCTCATCGTTCCAGAGAGCACAAAAGTCGCTCTATGACAGCCGACATAGAGTAGGTCAATTTTTCTCCGGGCTCTTTCATGCTACTGTGGCTGCCATCCCGTCGTGTCGGCCTGTGCGAGAAACTTTTATCGCATTACGTTGGGCGTTACCGAGTTCTGCGTCCAATTCACACATGTCACTTATGTATTTCTCCTACTACGAACCCCACTGTTACATCCAGAAGTAACATTGAGCATGTGTCTCACCTGAAACCCTATCACAGTGACCCGTCCGTCCTAATAACAGCTGCAGGCACCAGGACGGTGCTTTGCCGCCCGATATAATGTCACGGGTATAGAAAGCTACCTCAGGCACGGGTGCAGAAATGACGCAGACAGAATGAAGACGACGATGTTGTTGTGGGGCTGTGTCTGAAATGCCCTCTTGTCCTGCATTCTTGCATACTGTGTGCAGTGTTAGACCACCCGGCGTTCACTTATTAAACACTCCCCGTTACAATATGACGGTTTGATGAACGATGATTTGATGAACGAAGCATATGCCGACGCTGGAATTTGTGCGAAACTAGCTCTTTAATAGTATTGCGTAAGTGTACAGTTCTTTTTTGACTGTTGCCAAAACGATAACTATTGTATAAGTAACATACAAAAGAACTACATTTCTAACATATATAAGAGACCTACATTCCTTTGTCAGGTCGGCATTCTGTCATGATAAAAACATGATTCAAGAAATATTTAGACAGAAAGCAACTCGTTCCATATGCGCTGCTGAATAACGCTGACAGAAGCTCCTGAGAAAGTTCAGAGGCTATTGTTGTCTTTTCCGAGGGACGTAAATCAGGCTGTGCCTCACAATTTTCAGACACGAGGCGAAATTATCCACAGCCACTATCGATACAAATTCGGCGATGTATGAAAAGCAGCGCTCGACAACTTTTTGTGAGACAAGGTTTCTTTTTTTGATACTTTCAGACATATGCCACTATTTTTGTGTTAGCACCTATAGAAAACATTGAGTGCGTGACGATACTCGTCAACTGCGTGTGCCTTACTCTAGGCGACCCTCTATTTCCGTTTCTTTCATTTCCTTTATTTGTGCGGGCAGTTTCTGCAACAAACAAGCCCACCTTTTATTTGAACTCCGTGTATCTTTCTTTTTTTCTTTCTTTCTTTCTTTTTTTCTCCTTTCTTTCACTGGCATGCAGGCTCGTGCTCAGGCACTATTTTTGTTCCAGTCTGCGTAACTCACACGTCCTGTACATGTTGCTGCCCACAAAGAGAATATTTGGGTAGGGTTTCTCTTATATAAGCCACCTTGTTGTCTAGTAGTGCGTAGACATTTTCCACAAGTGAAACGAATAAATGATCGTGATAGTGCAAACTCGTCGTAATTGAAACTGATTACAGCTTCGACTGTGTACCATTGGCTACAAGGAAATTCAAATTTTGTTCTAGATATAAGGTGAGTGCTATGCGCTTTATACAATTATAGGTGGGGACATTCTGTCATCGCAAAGCGAAGACAACGAAACAGAAGCGTACACTTTGTTGATACTCTTCAGCATGTAGTTCGCGAAAGGTGAGTTTCAGTAGACTACGCAGTTGAAAAAAATGAACTATGAATTATGTTCTCGATTGTTTGCATTGTGAATAGGAAGGATTATCCCGTGAACAATTTTGATTGCTTTGCTGTTTCTAGTATTTAACACGAACGTGTTTAGTCTGACTACTACCAAGACATCACTTAAGTATTTTCACCGTCGTTAAAATGTACACTAGCACAATACAAAGACAGAACCCACACGAAAAAGTAACGTGAATTTATAAGACGTATGGAACGAACTAGCGGCTTCTCAGTACGCGTTGATAAAAAGCAAGCGCATAGCCTACGGCTCTATCGGTGCATTCGCAAGCAGTCTTTCAGCCGTGCCTTATATATCTCACGCTCATTCGCTCTGTTTCTGCGTTTTTTGTTTGTGGTGCCGGTATCATCGCAACATATCGGAGAAGTATAGTATTATAACACGAACATCGAAAGATAATTTGATGGTAGTTTTAGCACCACGGCGCCTCAGTGCCAGCATTCGAACGGATGGTGGCATCAAAGTTAAATCCCCCCTAAGGTGGTGGTCCCACTCAAGCCGCAACTACTTCGCCTTTTACGCATTGTTTTCGGATGCAGTGGACTCGCTCCGCTTCACAAAGAAAACTGAATCAGGCTACTTCGGAAAGCTTACTATCCCCTTTTCGCAATGACATCTGATATTAATGCCTGGTCTGAAGTGTTACCTAGTAGCAATGAAAATAGTGTGAGCAACAAAAGCATTTTCGCTGTACAAGCGTTCATTGTACTGCGAGTACGGCGAAACTTTTCAACGTAACAAAGAGGAATTCACTGTGCCTTTAGACTAAGTGGCATTCAAGGTTTCTATGAAAAGATCTTGGACATAAACTAAATAGTAATTTACGTTTCAATGATAATGGGCAAAATATTGAGTTTGTGTAAGAATATTTTTTTCCTTTACATAGCAGAACCATAATATTTAGTGGCTATGAAAATAACATTAGGGATAGTTTCCATACGAAGTTGCTTAGTGCTTAGTCAAAAACTAGATGAATTATTATTGTGGCAATGGGGCAGTTTATGGCATTTCCAATGAAACGACAAAACTCTACAAGCTGATACTCTGAACCTCTACATAATGAAGCAGCAGGCCCTTTTCCGTGATTCTACGAAGAGAAAATTTTTTTATCTTTATTAGAGAGCGAACAAGACAGCATTGAATCTAGCTATTTTTACTGCTGCCCAGTTTCGTAGATACTAGCATATTTTTTTCTTGTGCGAGTATTGCACATTATTAGATGCATATTGTGTCTTGTATGTATTTGTGCTCACTAACTCGGTCACTCAGTGCTTCAAACTAAATATTTTTAATAAACTACAAATCTTCCAGGCGTTTCTTGTTGGTAGCTTCATCTATTAAATGAAAAATTTAGTTGTTTAACGTTAGTTCAAACATTCGCCAATTGTGCCGCAATTCAACACAATGAAACGGGTAAAACAGGTATGAATTATATCTCCAGGCTTCATAGTTTGCCTCACAAGGTAAGTCTAGTCACCGCGCGTAACAAACACCAACCGTAAAGAAGGAGGGCTGAATAATGAGTCCTTTGCACTCGCACCACATCAGCAGCCGGGGTGGTGTCATCAGATGGCAAATGGTTTAGGTGCGCAGGAAAATGGCGCGTTCATCACGCGCTCGCAAAACTAGCGTTCCTCGCAGAGTCTTTAGTGATGTGCATCCCTTCGTGGTTTGGTTACTCGTGTTCTGCGCGATCCTTTGAGTTTTTTCATGACTGTGAGGTTCGAAATTGTGAGAGGAACGGACGCTGACATGCTTTGCGAATGATATGTACGCAGTACCACTTCAAAGGGGACACAATGTTTTTTTTTAGCGGCGAAGCTTCTTATAGCGGCACCCGTTCGTCCCTCGTACATAGAGCCTCGTAGTCCTAATCGTAGTGTGTAACAAGTGTTACATTTTGACCTCCAAGGTGGTGCCGGTGGGAGATTTATCCTGTGTGTTGTTGAACAATAAAAAATCGCTGGGTGCGCGTTCACTAAAAGCCGAATGCTCCCGTCTCTCATTCCCCATTAGCAGCCATTGGACATGCACATTGAGCACTATCTGACAAGAAAGAGTTGCTACGTTATACTCGCTGAACATAACCTTATTGGTTTTAGAAAGGTTTAGCGAGCGTTGAGCCGCAGTGCCATGAATACAATGAACTTGTATATACCATGAACTCGAGGTGGTTAAAGGTGGGACGTACATACGAAGCGCAAGTCGTAAGAAAGTGTGCGTGTGCCACCTCTCTTTTAGTCCTTGGAATGTCCGCTGGATGGTGGTGCTTCTATATGGGGAATATATGATGAAAAGATGCGATACGGTGGTACTTGGAGTGCTTATTAGATGGGTGAACGGACACGCAGACAGATACATAGATGGACGCATGAACGGATGCAGGGGGGGGGATGCGTGGACGAACGCAGGTACGGACGCACGAACAGACGCACGCACGGACGGGCGGACGGACGCATGGACGGTCACACAGACGAACGCATGGACGGACGGGAGCAAGAACGAATGGACGGACGAATGCTTTGCCCCACTCTCCATCATTCACTCTGTGGATGTGATGCCATTTTTTTCTTGCCTTGCATATGAAGACTGTACAGATTTCACACACTCGACAAAATATAAAAGTACCACAATAAAAATAAAGAAACCATCCGCTTTGAGCTCACTATTGGTCATACCTTGGAATATGTACTAATGGTTCGATGCTCACACTCCACTTTGCCACATCATCTTGTCCCTTCACCCCTTCAAGAAACTGGCACACTGATTCGCAGAAATATTGTCACAGAGAGTGCACTTCTACATCCGCATTTTCTGTGGACGTTCCCAAATCTTGGAATTGCCGAGAATTTCAGAGTAAGTCTGTATGGTCAACGAAGAATAACCTGACTTCAACGCCTATGAGATTGGCCACATGAAAAAAGTAGTGCTGATACATAGGGCTGATGCACACCGGCAACTAGCAGGTCGCGCGACCATTTGCGACTGGTCACAAACAGTCGCGAATGCTCGCAAACTTTCGTAAAGTGACTGCTTTGGTTAGTCGCTTCCTGAGCAATTTTTCAGTCGCGCGACTACGGTCGCATAGCTTCTGGAAACAATCAGCGATGCTCAATTTTTCTTGTTCGTTCTTTCATTGCTCTGGTGAGAACGGATAAAAACAAAAAATGCGGCGCGCTCGGTTTGCTCCGCGCACTCAGCTGGCGGTGATCAGCTGATCGGCGCTGGTCTCCAGAGTTCTCACTGATAACGAGATCCAAATGTGACTCTCCGCTATTGCGACTTCCGGTCGCTCGCATGCAGCTTCTGCCGGTGTGAACATCAGTCGCTTTTTGGTCGCCAGTCGCGAATGGTCGGGTGACTGCTGCTAGTCGCCGGTGTGCACCAGCCTATATACTGTAGCACCGAGGGACATTCCTATGCGAAACATTCCTTTGCGTACTGCGAACACTTTTGGCGTCTATCAGCGTATCTGTCTATCTATCTATCTGTCTATCTATCTATCTATCTATTTATCTACTTATCTATCTATCTATCTATCCATCTATCTATCTATCTATCTATCTATCTAGCCGCTTACGTCTGGGTGCTCTCGCGATCGCGTGAAACAAAATGAGTATAGGATGACAAGATAATTGCATGAATATGACGCAATAGACAAAACATGAATACTTTCATAATACCTTCCACTTGAGAGTGGCACAAACCTGCGGCCTGGTATGCGCCACTGGTATGCAGGTATGTGCCTCAGGTGACCGACACTTTGAATCTATCACGCAATGACGAGAACACATGGGAGCAGTTTGAACATGCGAGCGTTAAAACTTGACATCGGCAACGTTGATTCCACAAATTCAAAGAATAAATGTCAATGTCTCAGCAGGAATCGAACCCAAGCATTACACATGACAATCAAGCATTCTACCACGCAGCCAGGCCAGGTCTCAAAACTACTTTCCAAATAGATCTAACTGTTTGTAAAACGTTAATTGTTATTGCCGTGCTAGATATCCAATTATATCATGTTTACGTATGTACTCCTACAATACAGTCGTGATGTCGGGTTAGCGTAAGAGCGTTCAGGGGTACAAACCTCGCGAGCACCAGCGCTTCATATTAGATTATCGCTTCTGGTGTTCTAATATTCATGTTCCCCGTTGAAGGCATCGTGCAAGTGCAAAAAACTAATTATACAAACTTCTGCAACATCTGTCAGTGCGTGCAAGATTTGTATATACATTTAGCATCATTTCATGAAGTGTCGCGATACAAAAATTGCAACGTGGATCCCTACGCATGCTTCGCATAACATTGATAAGTAAGGTACGTAAGACATGCCGATTTATTTTTTTAAAACTGTTGCGGCAACCTAAATGAAAAAACTTGTTGGCGGTGCCTGTAGGTCGATATAAAGAAAACTCAGAGCTTTCCAGAACAAGTAGGTGTATTCCTGCTGATATAGCAGAAGCATAAAACAAAACTGGATTCTGTAACTGTTTCGCTCCCAGATAAGTTATGCGTTCCGATTTCTTTAGAAATGCCGGCATGCTCGTGCTTGCTAGAAAAGAAATAAGAATGAAAAATAAAGCAACCATTTCGTACGGTACCTCTTCTTAAAAGTGCTCCATATATTCACCCATCGGCCTCTTCCTGAGACGTCACGTCATTTTCACAATACTCTGCAACGACTCTTTTACAATAAAACCATATGGCACTGAAGGAATAAGAAAGACAGAAATATTCCAACACGTGTTTTTTAGTACACGGTATTCTCGTACACACATGTATCTACGCGCGTAATAATTACATTTGCATAATTGTAATACATCAGCTTATTTTTTCGAGTGTTCATTGTACATTTGAAAATCACCGATTGAAGTGTATTTTGCTTTTTTCAGTGAATAGCAACTGATATAGCAGAAAAGAAATAAATTTTGGATAGCATGTAAAAGTTTAAATAAATGAACAATTTACGCTACACGAACTCGACAATATATATAATGAAATAAATTAGCCAATAACTATACCTTATGCTGCCACTGAATGTTTAAACCATATATCTTACTTTATGGGCACCCTTGAGTGGCCCCAGAGTGCTACGTAACTCTAATTGACAATATTAGTATCGCTGGTGTCGTCTGGCGGACATACTCGTGCGGAAGGTTCTTCTTCGAAGGGGAGTCAATGGTTAAAGCAGCGCCCCTCTTTCTATCATTGCATTGTATAGGTGCACATTCTAGGCACTATAGTACGGAACAGACTTCGCGCACCGATTATTAGGGGGCAAAGGGAGGGTGCGCCCACCATGTCTCCCTCGTGTGCACACCTATCCGGACAGATGTACCTCTACTCCGTTTCTTACATCAAGTGCAATGCTGCCAAAGCTATGCAAGAAGTTCCATCAGAAACACGTGTGACTTCAAACGTCTCATGCCCTGCTATCATCGTTGTAAATGCTCGTGTGAGACGAGCACAAACGCGCCTGCAGAGCGTCGCGAAAGGCTACACGTAAAAGACCAAGAAGTAAACACCAAGACAATCCGTATAACGGGGCCTTTTTATATCTGAGGCACAAAACAGAAAGAAGAAAATAAATCATCATCATGTCTGAAATGCAAAAATAATCCTACTATTTCTTAGTGCAAACGCATTCTTTGCAAGAGTTCTCGCTAGCCTTTACAGCTTTGCACTTGATGTAGAAAGCGGAGTATAAAAAAAGACATTTGTTAAACACATGAGCATGGGCTCAGAGGTGTGGATCTTATGTGGGTGCTGTCATAATCCCTTATAATTTACGAATATGAATAGCCCCCATTTCTCCCACCCTCCCACTAAGTGCGACGCTGATCTCGATTGTGCTGCTGCTCGTTAATATGTGTGTTCATGTGATTACGTTGCATTTGGCAACCTGCTTTTGGCGAAATGAAGAATAACCTAAAGCAAACGCTTCGCAGGAGCTTGTTTTACCATGATTTAGGCAGTAGCACAAAGATGGTGAAAGCAAGACGGAAAACAGCATGAACCAATTATGGATTATCTCGCGTCATCTCATATACTAGGTGGTGCACGTATTTATAATAAAAAGTTTTAGAAAACCGTGGGCTCAAGGAGCTTCTAACTCCTCTATATTAGTGTAAATCATCCGTTCAACTAATCATCAACAAGAGGCACTTTATTTAGGTAACCCTTTATTTAGTTGGAGAGGATTAAATTTAGCAAATAACACTAGGATCTTAAGCTTATCTTGTGCTGAAATGTACCTGGTTGTTTTTGTAGCGTAATCTACATTGGATGAGGTTGAGCAGTTTTTCGTGGCAAGAAAAAAGTGGCAGATCTTACGTACAGTGGGAATCGATGATATGCGAAGCAGGAAAGAGAAATGTTGATATGTCACTTTAAAATCAGCCCAATGTTAGGAGGTCGAAGTAAATGATGCCGTAAACGGCTTGCGTGTCATGATTATCATGCTTTGATGTGTCGTGTACCTTCGTCATCTTTTGACGTCACGTGACACCAAATTCAGTATATGTGGAGCTAGCGAAACAACCGCTAGAACGTTATGAGCGTGGTAGGTTGTCATGTTCTTACATGACACGCGTGTCAGGATTATCATGTTTGCACGTGTCTTATATACCGTCATCCATTGATTTGGCATTTGTGCAGCTAGCAAAAGGGCAGCGAGCAAATCATGGAGGGCCCAATATACTCCATTGTAGGGTTGACGCGCGCACATGCTGGGCACAGCGACGCTACGTTGGCAAAACGCGAGCACACTCTAAGGCCAGGCGCGACCAGCGTCCGTCAGCGCGACCCGATGGCAACCGGCGCGAAACGCGACATGTTGCATTTCGCGCCGATGCCTTCGAGTAGCATTTCTTTGGCTGCGTTCCAATTCTTAGACAGCACATAGACAGTCTACGAAGACTACTTAAAAGACCGCATCGAGCCCATGCTGTCCGAGAAAGGGAACACATTTACACGGCTTTTACGCGACATTGCGGCACCTCGCGTCGAGAAGAAAAAGTTAAAATAAAGAAACGTAACGGTTGTATTTTCTGGCCTATTTCATGTTGAAATCAAAAACAAATAAACAATGCTTACATTGAGCGTCTGAGAAAGCACCAACTTGTGTGTAGACGACCATTCCGGCGATATTCGATCTATCCGAGCGATTCGCTGAGCTGCCATCTTGCTTAGACAGCAAAGTACCCTGCATCGTAATTGTCTACGTTGCGGTCTTCTCGGAGCTCTCTATTTTGCCGGCTACCTGATAATTGGAATGGGACTTAAGATGGCTGCTGTCTATTTAGCTGTTTATTTAGCCGTCTACAGTGACTAGTGAAACACAGCCTTTATGCAAATGTATTGCCGAAACTACACTTCGTCTCCCTTTTTTCGTGATGGAGGGATGTCGGAAGCGCTCCAACGCGCATGCGTCAAAGCAACGCAGCGCGGCGCACCTGTGAGTATATGGCAGGACCGGCACCTGGCGTGGCAACGCCGGCGGGACGCGACGAAATGAACGCCGGAAAGCACGCGCACCACGTCATGTCGAAATGTATTGGCAGTTAGACGGTGGTATGTAAATATGTTCTCACGTGACACGCATCTAATGAATATCATGTTTGCACCAGACACATAACTTCGTCATCCCTTGGCGTCACGTAATACCACATTTGGCATATGTGAAGCTAGCGCAACGGCTGCGAGCGCATCATGAATGTGGCATGTAGTCATGTTGTTACATGACACGCATGTCATGTTTATCTTGTTTTCACCAGCATCATACCTTCGTCATCCATTCACGTCCCGTAATACAAAATTCGGTATACGTGAAGCTGGCGAAACCCAGTGAGCGCAGTTAGCGTAACATGTAGTCATGTTGTTACATGACACGCATCTCATGTTTATCATGTTTGCACCAGCATCATACCTTCATCATCCATTCACGTCCCGTTATACAAAATTTGGTATAAGTGAAGCTAGCGAAACGGCCACCAGCGCATCATGAATGTGGCAAGTAGTCATGTTGTTACATAACACGTATCTCATGATTACCATGTTTGCACCAGTCACATACCTTCGTCATTCATTCCGGTGCCGTAATGCCAAGTTTGGTATATGTGACGCTAGCGAAACGGCCGCGAGTGCATCATGAGCATGGCTTGTAATCATGTTGTTACATAACACGCATCTCATGATTTTCATGTTAGGGTCTGTCGCCTGCGTTTGCCATGCAATCATTTCATACCATACCAGTTTTGCAACGTGCCACGTGAATGAAACCACCGCAAAGGTGCAGGACCATAAAATGTAAATCATGATATTCATGACATACATGTCTGCATTTTCATGTTATGACTACTCAAATATGTTCTTCATACAGTCATGTTGTGCCATATCAAGTTTGGTATTGATGCCATTATCGAAATGGCCGGGAGAGCTAAAAGTCGTAGGCGGCTAGATAGATAGATAGATAGATAGATAGAGATAGATAGATAGATAGATAGATAGATAGATAGATAGATAGATAGATAGATAGATAGATAGATAGATAGATAGATAGATAGATAGATAGATAGATAGATAGATAGATAGATAGATAGATAGATAGATAGATAGATAGATAGATAGATAGATAGATAGATAGATAGATAGATAGATAGATAGATAGATAGATAGACCCTACTGAAACGTTCCGTAAGATGCGGAGACCTCACATACGGAATTATTAGAATATGGAAGACGTATGATGCGGACTCCGCATAAGACGTATGATGTGGACTCCGCATCTTATGGAAAGACGTATCATGCGGAAATTACTGAAATGTGTGCATGTTACGTCTGAATCTAGTGCAAAGCAATATGATGTGTAAATTGAATAGACGTCCACATCTTGAGTACATGCAATACTGTGTACAAATCACAATATTTTTTAAATGTGCATGATGAAGGATTGAATCATCGGCATCTTACTAATTGTCGTGATGCGGAAGCAAAATTACCTTTTAAATAAAATACATTACAAAACTACTAAACATACTAGCGATCATAAATGCTGGTTACATTGCAACACATTAATGCAGTGTTCTATGCAAGACTTAAAGAACTTATAAAGTTATTATTATCAATATAGAAACATTAGTATACACATCAGCCCTGCTACAATCAATATGTTTTTTTATTTGTCTGTATGCTCCAGCTGTGAATAGTGACATTGCAGTGTTGATCGTACACAAATGAGGTGACTGCACCGCAATTTCACGAGCTCCACCTAAGCCACAGGATGGTGGCACAATGTAACAGCAATTTTAGAACGAAATGTTTAAACATAAGTAATAATCATAGCACTGTGAAAGTGTGGCGCAGTGTTTATCTCATGAATGCCTTGTGGAGATCGGCGAAATGCTGCTTGAGGCTCCGGCACCACTGTAAATTTCGAAGGTCACTGCGATAGAACTTATGTGTCCTTCATAGGCACCTGGAAATGAAAATAATTGGCACAAATGATGTCAGAGACACATGTTAGCACAATAGTTTACATGCACAAGAAATATAACACACAGAAGGAAACTGAAAATTTAAGGCACACAATCCTTCATGTTATGCATATGTGAATAATAGAAGGAATGAGTGTATAAATTAGTTCTGCCCCATCAAAAAAAAACAGCATGCTTATCACCGTGAAAATAACTAGGTTGTCACGATTTTCAATGGTAGAGATAATAGATTATTATGTCCTTATGAAATAATGATTTAAACGCTTCCTGCACAATAAAACTTTAGAAACTGCAAGTGAAAGCTCTCAATGTTCATTTAATAGTGTGTGCATGTACATCTGCTGCCTTTATACTATACAGTTTGTGCACAAAATTGGCATCTTGAACAATTTTGAGAGTTAGACCTATGCAACTTATGAAGGTTAAAATCACCATGAAAGCAAGCAGGACCAGGCAGGTGCCATTAAAAATCTGTGCAAGCCAGATAACTATAACCGAACTGCACACATATAGGGGAGCAAGAGTAACAGAAATTCGGCTGCTGACCCGCATGTCGCGGTATCAAACCCCGGCTCCATTTCCGATGGAGGCAGAAATGCTGTAGGCACGTGTGCTCAGATTTGGGTGTACGTTAAAGAACCCCAAGTGGTCGAAGTTTCCAGTGCCCTCCACTACGGCGTCTCTCATAATCATATAGTGGTTTTCGGACGTGAAACCCCACATATAAATCAAGAATAACAGAAATAAACTGCCAACAGAAACGTTGGGTGCATGTGCTATCTGTAAGTGCCTACACCTTACTACATACAGCATGCTCATTCCATTTTAAATACCGATATTGAAAATAACTGCTCTATTAGGAATGTAAAAGGTAAGGTAGAACTGAACGACTCTACAAAAAGTGACCCTATTATGACATCACGTTTTCTTATAACAAAATTGACTAAGACTCTCAAATATCATAATGCAAGAAAAAAATCTTCAAAAGAACAATGAAGTTTGAAGTCATAATTATTTATATGGCTACTATGACTATAACCAAGAAATCGACCTCAACATGGCTAATGTTAGTTTTTAAGGCCTATGTTCACTAGACAATGAACTATACCATAAAAAGCACAGCATTCAGGCAAAGCACCACACAAAAAAATAAAGCAGTCCTGTTTGTTATTACCTACAATGCCTTTAAAATGGTATTTTGACGTCTACTTTCCGCTTTTTATCTAAGTAACTGGTGTGAAACAAGTTAGCTGAAAATGCACTGTGCCTCCAAAACCTGTTCGTTGAATCTGAATTTTTAAAAAATGGTGAAGCTTGCACTAAATTAGGCTCCACAAGCCTTGGAACAGTGAGACTACATGACTCTTAGGACTACTTTAGTTACTTGTGTTTTGTTTCTGGGCCTAAGCATAAAGACAAGGGCTTAACTGAATTACTGCTAACAAACAAATGCTTTCGAAATTGCCCGAGCGTCAAAGGGTGCTCAACCATTTGTTGCTTTTTGCACTGGGCTATTCTACACCAAACATACAAACCATACTGCCTGGCGACCATCACAGATGTATAGTTTAAAAAATGATGGTAATTTACTCTTCTGAAAATAGTTATTTGCAGAAATTTTTTGAAGAGAAAAGAATAGTGGTCACATGGGTACCTTCAGAAATTCTCAGAATGTCGTGCGGGTGTTATTTGTGAGAAAAATTTCAAAGTACCGCTTTTTCTTGCCATATCAAATTTGGTCTACATATTAAGTAAAGATGCTTCTTAAAGTATTTGAAGTCAAGTAACATTAGTGCAATTTTTCTGCTACATAGGCTTTGAAGAATTCAGCCAAACTGTTAATCGTTTGCATTTCTTGTATGGCAATACTGCATTTTGTATGAATATTTGAGTCACAAATACTCACTGCACAGAAGTTATATTTTACGAAAAAAAATAATGTTAGGTCCAGATTACAAATATCACTATATAATCGTTTTTGTCCACATTGAGATGCAATTTGAGCTGTGTGTTTGTCTAATTGAAAATTACTTTTATATGTAAGTTGAAAGCAAATAAACAGTTCTTGTTACATGGCAAGTGTTATCATTACAATTTTTGTTTAAATGAGGAAAATGATTTTTGAAGTCTCCTATTGAGGGCCATGGGGAACTTCCGAACGGAAGCTGTCGTACATCAAATGCAGAAAACAGCCATCATAAGAAAACTTCAAAAATTCATTTCTACTTTAAGACAAAGTGTAATCATATAACTTGCCATATAAAGAGAACTGCTTCCTTGTTTTTGATGTGGCGAAAAAATTGCACTAATATTACTGAGCTTCATTTTACAAACAACACCCAGACGACATCCTGGGAAGTCCAGAAGGCACCAACGTGGCCTAATATTTTGTTCTCTGCGATATACTTTAGAATTTTGCTGTTTTCAGAAAAATACAGTAAACGAGCACAATATTTTTTTTTTCAAAACACATTTAGGACGGTTGGCAAAATGGCTGGGATGTTTGATGCGTAATTGCCTCACTGCCAGCATTTATTCTTCCGAAGCTCAAGCTATCACCGCTCTGTTACTGCCTCCCTCACATACAATGCCTGCATAGGAAAGAAAAAGAAAGGCAGGTCCGACAAAGTTCACAAGGCAAGATATTTTCATGTTGGATAAATTCATTACCATAAACAGCAGCAAAATAACATTCATTTTGAGTAGTCCAAGACACAAGCTATATACCAGCATACTAAGAGCCAAGCACAAACTTTTCAATTGAACATGTGTGGTGATAGGCAGGAAGCACTTATTGCAAGACTGATCAGTCTGTAATTAACTAAATGAAGTACAATGCACTGTTCAATCCAACACCACATAGGCATCTTTGCTATAGCAAAGCCATGTGTCATTGATTCATGCACTAGATGGGACAATGCAAATGTAACAAAAAAGGAGAAAAAAGAAAACAAGGGAAAAAAAGAAAAAAAGGGGGGATGCAAAGTAGGAGCAGTGTAGCACTGCTTTTACTTTGCATTCCCCTTTTCTTTCTTCTTTTTTCTTCTTTTATATCATTTATCTTTTTTTTTGCTTCCCTTACCCCCAACCTCCGACAGGAGAACATTTTGTATCAGCCCAACCTAACTTGAAAAGAAGCAAGGGCTGCACTCTTCTGCGTTATAGGTTTTTTTTTCAGACAAACATTTCCAACAGGCACACACGCCCATACCAAAAGATGTTGTCATTACTGACCCCATTTAAACTAACACGCCAAGGATGACAAGGTGACTTCTAAAAAATAGGTCCTTCTATCGCAACATCGGCCAGCCTGTCTGAAGCACTTCTACTGTTCACCCTGATTACCCCACTAGATGTTTCCTTCGTCGACTCACATCTTCATTTTGGATAACACTAAGACGAGCTTACATTGATGAATACGCACGAAAGTTTAGTGATGTGTCATGTATCAGATTAAGCAACTCTGTTAAAAATTATTGATAGCTTGCTTCCAGGCTTTTTATACTGTAGCCTGAAACTTCGTAATGTCTTCTATGCACATGAACCAGATTGACAACGTAATGCACAACCTGCTTAAGAATACTGCGAGGAACAATATAACGACAAAACGACCAGCCACCCAAAATTTTCGCTGTACATGTTTATAAAATGTTCATGTACCCCAAACGAGGTGCTTATGATACAAGCCGAAAAAACCTACAAGTAGGGCCTTGGAGTCTTCTGGAAGTAGACGTGTTGCATTTTTTCTGTAGAGGGCTTTAGACCCATAAGTGAGGAACAAAACTCCTGTATAATGAAGAATGTTGGCAGCTATCAGTTATAGAAAAACCTAATGCAGCTAATCTTCCCCGACACATCTGTACATTTAGAGAGGTGATGTAGCTTCTGTGATTGTGGCAGTAACTCCAACAGGACCAGTGCGAAAATTGGCATTACTTGGCTAGACAAATGTCCAAACCTGCCTGCCCGACTCACTCTAGCCATCCTGGCTGAATCTGACTCATGATTTCTTAACTGCTAGCTGGACAAAAACAAAACCACTTAAGCACTCACAATACACAGCGTGAAGTTCCTCTGGAGTGGTCAACTTCGTCTTCTGCAATGAAAAAGCAGCACAGTGTACTGATAAGGCACTCCTTGCAATGGTTTTCAATGCCACACAGTGACCTTGCTGTTCCTGTCGAAGAGAGCTTAGGGAGCTTGGAGGGTGCTTGCTCTTTTCTGGGGGCTGCTGCCGCTCCTCGTTTTCTGCTCAAGGTCAACCTGCATAAAGTTGTAGACGAGGCTTTAAGAGTTGTATATAATGATATACAAATTTTCGCTGAACACACATTTCCTCGTCGCACACTGAGGAATTTCTTATAAAACTTAAGGCTTCACATATGCAAACATTTACAATCTATCCGAAGATGCACTCGACTCTAAATAAGCAAGTTTGTTATGTAGTGTATATAAATAAAGGTCAGTCAGCACAACCACAACTACAGTCGCACACGAAAACGACATTTTACACAATCCTGTTTATTTACATGGTCCAATTTATTTTATTTACACGGTCCATTTTACACGGTCCTGTTTTACACGATCTGGTCTGCATGAACTCTTGAACCGGGCACCATATAGGTTGAAAGACACACACAGACTTTGAGACAAACCTAGTTTCCCGTGGAGCATCCTCTTGCACTATAACAACACATCTCAATCTAGTTAGTTGGTCAGAACGAGGTGAAAACAGCTCGCACTTGAAAAGCACGGGCAGAAGGAAACGCCTGCACTCTTTGCTTTCTGTACATTCTCGTTGAGGGTGCAGTTTTCACCTTATCCTTATGCAATTTCGCATTTATCACATTGTTCGCTGCATAATCTTTGTGGCGTTAGTGTGATACCGTTATGTGTATCCCATGTAATTTATAAAAATAGAATACAAGATAGCTTGATTCAAAAATAACAAAGTGCATCCAGCGCCATGTCCTGTAGCCATTCTGTGGGCAAGTGGCAGAATGATTTATTCTTCAAAACATATCTTACTTGTAACCACTACAAGAGCTAACTCGTACACTGGCACATTCTGTTTGCCTCTTCAGATTATAAGGTACCTTTTTTACACCAGAAGATCTTCAAGAAGAATAGAAGTGTTGTAATTGTGAAGAAAGAAAAGTAGAAGGAAAAAAGATATTGATTGATTTGTGGGGTTTAACGTCCCAAAACCACCATATGATTATGAGAGACGCCGTAGTGGAGGGCTCCGGAAATTTTGACCACCTGGGGTTCTTTAACGTGCACCCAAATCTGAGTACACGGGCCTACAACATTTCCGCCTCCATCGGAAATGCAGCCGCCACAGCCGAGATTCGAATCCGCGACCTGCGGGTCAGCAACCGAGTACCTTAGCCACTAGACCACCGTGGCGGGGCAGGAAAAAAAAGATAACCTGCCCTGTACAGGGACCGAGCCTGCGAACTTCGAATAACATATCCGATGTTCTATCAACTGAGCTACCATGGCGGCTATCCCTCTTCCATTTTGTACGGTATATATGTGCATTTATACATGGAATAGTCAGTCAGCGCTGCCTGTTACCATTATGGCGAGTGTGGGACACCTTTTTTTGCCTACTGGCAATTACATTACGATTGCAATTACGTTACGATTACTTCCAATATCCCTATACTTCTTTGGCAGCATTATGCATCTGTCCGTTCTCAGAAAATCTGCTAGTCACAGAAGGAGGCAATAGTTCGCCCTCCCACCTAAATGCATGTACTTGAACACATGCACAACTGATCAAAAAAAAAACAAGTCACACACCGCTAAGATTACTGAGATTCACTGTTTCAGATTCATGACTAAAGGAAAGAACTATAAATTTAAGGGTTTGTTGTCTTTGTTGAACACATTATAATGAAAACTAGCAGAAAATGATGCCAAACAAACTATAGGGGATGTTATCAAAAGTAACTTTAACAAAATTGTGAAAAGAAAAGTGAACAAAAACGTAACTTGGCAACGTTTTTTGACAATTGAATTGACATTACCTTTTATAACATCCCTTTATTTTACTGGGTAATGTTGTCGGGTAATTTTCATTATTAGAGTGGTGAGTAGGCTGACAAAGAAAGTATATGGCATTGATACTTCTTTTGAACACCTAAAAAATTGAGGAACTTAAAAGAGTGCAAGCTACTTTGAGTAGACCAGAATATTTAGTTGGAGCGAAAAAAAACGTACACACATTTTTACCAGGCTTTTTAACCTATTTTGAGACATAAAAGTGTATGCTGCCAGTAATGTTAAGTACCATTACTTTTGTCACACTATGCACTGTAGCAGGTGTAGTTAGAGTGGTGATAGTGAAGGATTAATCAAGCACGCTACCAACTGCGTTCACATCAATGGTCGCGTATTTTAAAAATAAACCTGCTGTATAGTAAAAAAAATTTTAGAGCATTTATGATTTTATCTAAATCAAGTTAAACCGACTAGGTAAGCAAGCCATTTGCATAAAATCAAAAGGCATAAAGTGATTCATGTATTATAACTATGTGAACAATTTCAGCAATGCAGGGCAAAGTGACAACAGTTCTATTAAAAACCCCTCTCATTATAACATGCATGAAAAGCCCCACACCAAAATATTTTATAGTGCATGTAATATCGAGACTACTCGACAGCCACTCTTCGATGCCCTACTCTTGACGTCTCTCAACTCTCGCTGAAGGCTATACGCGTCAATAAACCCCGTCATGCTACATCCTGCTTGAAGTCAGGCTGACGATGGTGATCAGCTAACCTACTTGTTCCTCAGAGCAATCTGATGGCTTTATCTTCTGTTTTTTAATTGACGCCTTTAGCGGTCCCAATTTGAGCGCTCCAGATTTAAAGATCTGCTTCGACGGCACCTAGCCTTTTTTTTTAGTTTCACTTGATGTTGTTCCATGACACGTTGAACTTGGCAACTGTTGCGTATTGGAAAAATGCAGAGCAATAAACGTATGAAGAAATATGTAAAATATTGAAATATTATTTTTTTTCTTTTCTTTACAGTTAACCTAATCACGGAAGTATATCCGCGACCTACCAACGAGAAGCCAAGCAAGAGTGTATATGACCGTTTTATGTCATTACCAGCATACTCTTCACTAAAAGATCATTTCAACAATGCTGTGCACCTAATCCGTGCCATGTTTCGTAAACATGTTTCTTTTCGAACTACTAAAAAATCATGACGAATAAAGTGCCCATAAGAAAACAGTGATGTTCACTCTCTTTCTAAAAAAACAAACAAAGCATTACGATTTCTAGCAAAACACGCATTTACAAAACCAGCACATTGTATGTAGTACGAACTTGACATGTGGTGCCACCTCTACGGTGTATTTCTAATTGCTACGCCAGGGTGTGCTCTGTAAAGCTATGCTCTCATACAAGGAGCTGTTGGGCCATAGACGCCATGTTAGTTCACTATACGGCAACCAGAAGTAATAAACTGCATGATTTTGGTTGAGGGAAGTAGCTCACTCACCACTTATTTCTCGTAAATTCTGCGTCACTAGCCATATTTTCAATGAGCTCCACACCTTCGATCAGGATATGACTGCACTTTGCGACAATTTTTATTGGCACTGAAAGAAAATTTACGGAGGCGGAGCTTCTACACTTGCAGCAATACACGTAGTAGTCCAAATTGGCGCGCCTCTCGGGATGCTGTGGAAAGTGACGGGGGCGCACTATCAGCGTTTCATCTAGACACAGACGCCGCTCAGTGTTTGAGGCGCAAGTAAAAAGGCGAGACTTTCTCGCGCATTCAAAAACGCGAAGTCACACCGAATAAATTAAAGCAAATAGGACTACCTTAATGGTGGGAGCTGTACCCTGTCTCATAGAGCTCTACCCAGAAAATAAAAGGGAACTTGTGTATTGCACGACGAAAATACGGGCGCTGTTGTGGAGGCACAATCACTGGCGGTAGGATGCTCCTGATTGCCTCGGTAGCCTTCGCTACAATGCCAACAAAAGTTGTAACCGAGGGTATCAAGGTCACTCTGTAGATTCCAAATCGCACGACGTGAAACAAGTCGTGTTACAACATCTCGAAAGAAGTTATTTCAGAAACTATTTAAGCGTATCGCCTAACGAAAGCGTCGTCGTATTAGTGCAACAGAGGATTTAGTTGGTATCGGTGTAGCAAAGCATTCGTAGTTATTTGCTGTGCATCAGCGCTGAGCAGCGACAGCTCAGTGCTGATGCACAGCAAACGACACAGTCCAGCGCATTTATCGAGAGGAGGCTCGCTTCTCTTCCGAGCAAGTGATGATAACGCACCTCACCACGGTCTCTCGAAACCTTGTGGCACACAAAATCCATTCCAACACACCAAGTTAATGGGCCCCGACGAGGTATTATGTGCGAGTCTTTTCTCTTCAATCACTTTTGAGGTTCGAGGAGGGTGATGAAAGGGTACATGAACGCGTCCTGGTAAGAAAGGTGTATGAAAATACTGGGCTCGCAAAGACGAACATAAAAGAAGCAGAGATACTTTGCGGTATAATGACTTCTCTAGTGTGTGTGTCCATGTGTACACACTCAGTCAATTAGCCCAAATACGTACCACGTAGCTCGGCTCTTAGTTATTCTAAGAATGACAGTTGCCACGTCTTTGAAGGCATATCGTTTTGTCTCCACAGATATTTCCTCTCCAAAAATTTATTCATTTCTTGAAGACCCAGTCTTGTCCCGTACATTGCTGTTTGCATGTCATGATAATATATTTTGCCTTCCACCATCGTGCCTAAGCACCCTGAACAAGCGCAGCTTCCCAAGCACATGTATAGTGAAAATAAAAGGATGCATGCTTAGGCAGCATTCAGCAAAAACAAAAAGGGGAGCAGGTCGAAGGCTTCTTTTTTTGATTGTCATAAAAGAAAACAAGCAGTAAAAACGTCAAATAGGAACACAAATGTTTGCAAGCCCATTGAACAAGCGCAGTTCGGCTGAAAAATACCGTAGTGTGAGCCCTTTGAGCTGCAGTCTGTAGAGCAACTAGACCCATGTTTTGCCTGACATTCTGCGCCACAAAAGGAGAATGTCCCACAACTTAGCATTCGAAGGCTGGCTGGATGCCTCAAAAGCTGCACACTACAGTAAGTTCCTTATTTCTTTCTTGACGGCACCGCTACAGGGGATTCGCTCTGAATATTATCAGCATCAGCAGTAATGAAGACACTATGAAATCAGGGTATGCTTGAACGCTACATAAATAAAAGAGACGAAATATGATGTATATCTACAACCACCATAGCTCTTCATAAAGAAAACGACAGAATCTCAGAAAAAAAGGGTGGAAAGCACGGAGACACGATCTCTCCAATGCTACTCACCGCGCATTCACAGGAGATTTTTCAGGGCCCTGTATCAGGAAGATCCTGTATCAGGAAGGAGTTACTGGCGAGTATCTTACAGAGAAGGTTCAGCATAAATTGAGGATGACACGTGATGAAAAGAGAAAGGATACGTGTAACCTTAAGAGACAAGACGAGAACAGAGTGATTCGGGCAACAAACTGCGGTAAGGATATCATAGTCGAAATCAATAAAAAGAACTGGCTGGGGGCCGGGCACGTAGCACGTAGGCAGGATAACCGCTGGTCATTAGGGGAACTGACTGGATCCCCAGAGAAGGCAAACTCACGAAGGGTAGGCAGAAAATTAGGCGGGCCGTTGAGATTAAAAGTTCGCACGTATAACCTGGCAGCGGAAAGTACACGACCGGGTTGATTGCTGGATTATGGGAGAGGCATTTGCCATTCAGTAGGCGTAGTCACGGTGATGATGGGGATCAGCTAATTGAACACCTAGAGCAGTATTTCCTTGACTTTTTCATAGTGCTTTTTAAACTTATTTAGCCTACACTCAGCTTTCATCCCCTCATTACGGCTTTTTATGTGTGTTTTGTGCTTCTGTGGCAATAAATTTTAATTCAATATTGGCTTTGGCGACGGGGCCGCGTGCGTGCTTGCCTTCCTTGAGTTTCACTGCTGTCTGTGTGCAAGGAGGTTTTGAAAACTAGAAAGACCGTAAACTGGAGAGACTGTATATTTCCTTAATAACATCATGAAGGCACCAAAATGGTCGTACGTTATCGTAGTGCTTTCTTCTGATTTGGAGAGGCGTATCCACTCAGCACGTTAGGTGAGTTTAGTGGAAGCCCTCCTCAGGTAAGTGAATGTACGCATAGAACAACACATCGCTTATTGAATAACACCCACTTGGTTGCTCTTTTGTGCCTAGATGTTTCATTCATATTGCTTTTACTTGTACTAACGTAGCTCTAAAGGATAACAGCCAAACTTGAGTACGTCTTCGCTTAAAGTGGATCATGTCAACACTTCATCTACATTAGAGCGGCGTGTTTGTAGTGGCATTGCCGAGGCATTCACTGTGCGCAGTAGGAAAGAAACATCAAAACTCACACAAGCAAACTTCGAATAATGTCGGTGTTCACATAATATTGCAATGCGTGGTCTTCTGAGCCATTTCAATATGTATAAACATGGTGACTAATTTCACAAAATTTAGCATTACTCAGTTGTACCAGCTTATTTTTGCGGTCACTGTCACCATGACGTTTCGTGAAATTTCAAAGATCGATAGCATCGCCTTGTGCGTTGCATGTTTTATGTGGGAGTGACCATTTGCGAGAATAGCCGACAATTCTGGCTATGGGAGTCCCTTAGACAGAGTGCTGTTGAATTCCAGCCGGGACTGTGTACTTTAAGTAGCTAAGAACCCTGTACTTATCATACTTTTACAATGATCAGTTTATGACTTATACTTTAGTTGGCACTGTGCCCTTGCCGCTCCGCTTGCAATGAAACAGTACACTAAACAGGCGTAGCCTGATTCGCTGCCACAGCCACGTTTCCTGAACCAGTATTCTCTTGAGTTACGCCAACTCGACTGCTGAAGAAGTTGGCTACCACACTTCGCGCAACGGTCAAGTTTGTTGCTATCGTATTTATTGCGTCGGCCTTGCCGCAAAGCACGACCTCTTTTTGGTTTCCAAAACGACTGTTATATGTTCCTGATATTCTAAGTTTCGCGGCTCATGATTTTTTGTTGGCGTCATGAGGACTTAGTTGAAGCATGGACCCGTTGCTTTCACTGAAATGTTTGAAAGTATCACAGGTAGACAGGAGAGTTGACAATTGTTGCATATGGCCACTATTTTGGCCCATTGACATGTACTACTCTACACACTGTTCGCAGATGGGTCAGTGAATACTGAGCACTCTGCAGAGCTAGCATACGAAGACGGCTTATGCCACGTTCACTTCGCAGAAATCAATACGCCTCAAAACTGTTTCATTCATATTTAACGAAGTGCGTACCGTGAAATGCCGAGCAAGTGCACCCCCCTCCTTTCTACTGTCAAGGATATTTCAAGCAGATTTCTGAAAGGGAGGGAAGGGGGCTGCTTACTCTGTGGGGGAGAGGGGCTGCTCACTCTGTCCCGGACGAAAATTTAAATTGGCGGTAGGAAAGCCGCTAAAATTTAAAACATTGTTCATTCGTGTTTATCACAAAATTCAGTAAATACTTACTATTTTTATTTCTCTTGTGTTTCTCAAACTCGTCCAACCAATCCTCAGAGTCGGACGCTGAAATTGGGCCCACGCACTCGACTTGCTGAGACCTACAGCCATATATTGGTACATCACCGAGACCGGGGAGCCACACGTGCAGCACGCTATCCTCCGAACTATAAAGTGAAGATGGCATGCCACACTTGATGAATGATTGAGTCACCGCTTTTACTAAAACAACTGCCTAAGCCTGACATACGAAGTACTGCACATCTTACCGTTACCGTTCTCGAAGGGTCCGAAGGAGGGGCGCATGTGCTTGGCATTTTACGTTATAATGTGGAATTTCATCCCTGTCAGCGGCAAGTCACACTGCATGATTGCTTTATGACAATACACTACGGAAAACAGTTCGATGAACCCCAGACCATTTTCCCACATGCTTCCTTCATAGTATTGTCTTTATTATATTTCGCGCGAACTTTCCCCAACACGATGACGTTCAGGATTTATGATCCAAGGGGTCTAATAATCGTCTTCTTCGTTGACAGGGATCACCTTCACATTCGAGTTCATTTCCGTCGGCTAAAGTACCGCTGCACCCATCCTCACTGGAATGGGCACAGAGTCGTTAAAGGGCCACTCACCAGGTTTGACGATTTTGAGCTGACAAGTGCAATGTGTAGATGGGGTGTTCACGATCACATCTGCCAAACTTGGAACGCTACGCAACGCGGGAATGGGTCAAATTTCAAGATGAACGATGCTCTTCATTTCACGGGCGCGTGGCCAAAAAATGAAGGCATGACGTGCGCGCAGGAATTGCCCTACGTACACGGCAGTGCAGTGACATTGGTCCTCTACGTAGACGACTGTACTCTGACGTTGCCAACAGTTGCACGTGACACGGCGAAATTTATTTACCCGACATGCGTAGCTTATGAAACTTGTTGCTTGAAGCAATTAATAAAACTTGATATATATGATGAGATGCAATAAGGCAATGTGCGCGTCTTTCTTGCCATATTTTCCCGTGATTGCAACGAGATGCGGTGGTAATGCGCCGGCCTTTCGCATGCGTTCGTGTCCCCGCGTCGAGCAGGCGACAACCGTGGAAGCGAAAGTAACGCTCTTACGTGCTCGCGCACTCATTTTGCTCATCTATTCTACTGCGTCTAATACACCTGTCATACCCCTGCCATACCCCTGTGAAACGTGGCAACTTAAGTGCACTTTGAGCGAGTGTACTTACGCTCACAAAGTGCTATTTTGGCGGTTCGCCGCTACACGAGAAAGTGAAGTGTACTTTGAAAATGATGACAGTGGCAATTGTCTGTTGATAGTGGATCATATATTTGTTACATTTGCACTCGCGTCTCATCGTTGGACGACGTTGTTTTTCTTGAAGTAGCACCAGTGGCACACGCCATCGTAAACGACCAGAGAACGACTCGCCTATACAGGTGCAAGTTTGCCTGGAAGTAAACAAAGCCCCGGACGCAGCCATTGTAAAGCATGTGCTGCCACATCCCCCTTGCGGACGTGGCCGCAAACTGGCCGAGGGCGAGAGCAGCAAGTGTTTTGGTTGATTTATGACTTGTTTTATAGCATATCAGTATCCGTTATAACGAAAGCAATAGTTTAAAAATGGTATGAGTGCCGTTTTAGGCAACAGCCTATTCAGTGCAAGCCACTGGTACGGAGGCTACAGACTTCATCACAGTTAAATGAGGTTGGGCAACGCACTTGCAGGCAAATGTACTTTGCAGCGAGTGACACTAAGCTTGCTCTTGTGACAGCACGCAAATGACACTCGCGGCTAAGTGCACTTCCTCGAAGTGCACTTAAGTTGCCATGCGCCAGCGTTTCCAAACCATCCCGCAGAAACAGGCAGTGGATCATGAAATAACGGCTAGTCAACAAAACAACGCCGCTCGCGTGCTCGGGGGTTGGGCTTGTTCAGGCACGTTACGCGCACGTGACTTCTTTGTCGAATGCCGGAGAAAATAGGGAAGAGATTTGGGTTGCGAAGGCTACGCGGGGGAGCGGCAAGGGTTCCGAGCTTGCCTCCTCTCATCCTCGTTTCGCGTTGCTTCGAAAAAAAGAAAGTTTTCTCAGCTCGTAATACACCAGCTTAAAAAAATTTTTGTGGCATAATGCTCGTCTACGGACACACCACAACTTCCACGCTCTAACTAAAATTTGTTATGGGGCCCGGTGAGTGTCCTTTAAAGACGTTTCGTGAAAGACCTACTACGTAGGCAATCTTTCTTCCCTTTCTTTGAGCAGCGTGCATTGTCCTCTCAAATTTAAAGCGTTTTCAGGCAGCACATCCTTGCTACAATTTGCACACACGTCCCTCAATCCACGCTTGTGCAACAAGACCAAGGGAGGAGTGCTTCAATGACAAGCCTGCCCTACAAGGAAACACGTTCAAAATAATAATGTCGAGGCGTTTAAAAGAGAGTGAATAAAATAGACGCCAATACAAAGTAATAAAAGTGACAACGACGTATTATCAGCTTCCCCGAAACTGTGCCAAGGCAAATAGCTCCTTCATTATGAATAAAAAACGCAGACAATAGCTACATGTGTGGCAGTTCTGATAATTTAAATTTTCTCTTTAATTGGTGGTGGAGCTAAAGTCTTCCAGATGAGAACTATAATAATAAATATCACTATTGTAACCCGAACTGCGCCATACCGCGACTGCACGCCGCAGAAATCATAATACCTCCATATTTGTTGTTACCTCGACACGCACCGCAGTATGGTGTAGGATGGGTTAGTAATTATTAAAATTTCTCCTGTCTTTATACAAACTATGGAACTAAAACTCCAGCATGGTACTACACGCAATAGAAGTGTACTTATTGCGGTTTTCACATCCACGGGGGGTAGCTGACAAAATGCTGCACTTATGGGGACGCGCGTAAACTTATAAAGTCTTGTATTAAAACTGGGGGAGAAACAGCACGTCGCGACCGCGAAACAGCTTCGCTTATATCGCGTCTTTGCTGTCGTTTTATTGCGACGACTACTTGAATTTATCCCCACTCGTAGGCGCTGCCCATCACGTTCACCGACTCAGGCTGCTCCTCGTTTTCTTTCTCGGCAACGGCCTTTCCATTTGAGTCCTGCTTTTCGGATGACGTTGTGTCGGCACGCCCTCCTTCGCTCGAGTGAACCCGCTCGCGGAGACTGACCGAGCGTCGGATGTCCGTTTCTCTGTCTTCGTCCCCAGTCGCCGCTGCCACAGTCTCAGCGGCTACTCGCCAGTGAATCGAGTCCTCCGCTGTGGCCTTATTCGTAGCCATCTTGGCAGTACTTCCTGGGGAATAGAAGACAACTGCCAACGCGAAAACTATGAGTGCCATCAGAGTAACAGTCGCGCAGAGCACCCACTGACGCTTCCACATATCGACGGTAGCGCTTTCTTCGCCCGCCAGTCTGAAAAGCGACGCCGTCCCGTAGACGGAGCTCTTAGAGGCAGACGTCGGAGCACTACCTTCTTGACGGCTGGGACCTACTGCACCATACGTTTATCGCATCCCGCTCTCTTTCTACGGACGCCAACTCGCTGTTGAGACATCAGTGCATCGCAAAGGCCGGGAAATGGTCGACGTCTTGAAGGCGACACCGCTCCTAGGTAGGTTATGCAGTTTAAACATGCGCTTGGGATCATGCGGTGCCTTGTACGTGATTATGATGATGATGATGATGATGATGGCCTAAATTTTTTACTCATATCCTCTTCGGGTAATTGGTTCAGGAAGGTGATGACATCGTATACGAATGGCGCTCTCCCAAAAAAGCGGATGGGCCGTATGTGCGCCGATTGTGTTTTTTTTCCTTTTACCTATGTAACCATGTAGCCCACATATTATTTATGATGATTTTCCTTTGCGGCCTGTTCCTGCTACATGCTATTAGCCAATTATTGTCTGAAAGAAGTATGACTATAGTGTACTTTCACATTGTATGTTGTACAGTCTCGCATTTTGTGCCCTTATTTTGATATTGCGGCATATCTTGTCTACTACGAGAAAAGGATTAGCTGGTGTCACCATATTGGCAACAACCTCTCATATTTCATCACTAATAAAAAAAGAATGTAGCATCAGAGGCTCGTGCAGATTCGTTGGTTGCTTGTTCATATTCATTACGGCAAAAATCCCACCGGTGGTCATCGATGGGCCACACATTATCTTAAAAATCAAAAACTTTAGATAATCGCACGTTCTGAAACAAAATGGTTTCGACCATGATTAAAAAAACTTTAGAAATAAATTTCTTACCGTCTATTTGTGGAGTGGTGATTTCAGGGGACAGCAAGAAGCGAATCGTACTTAAACTGTATAGAAACGCAACAAGCAAGCGTACGAAAGTGCAAACGTCAGCAAACAGGCAAGCCCTGCCTACTTTAATGAAATCATGCTGTTAATTATAGGAAGGAAGGAAGGAAGGAAGAAGGAAGGAAGAAAGTAAAGAAAGAAGAAAGAAAGAAAAAAAAAAAGAAAGAAAGAAGAAAGAAATGAATAAGAAAGAAAGAAAGAAAGAAGAAAGGATTTGATTGATTGATATGTGGGGTTTAACGTCCCAAAACCACTATATGATTATGAGAG